>JACEEZ010003518.1:97500-120000 GCA_016584305.1 Chionoecetes opilio | reverse complement strand
CAAGGGACTATGATCTTGGCTATCAGTATGCCTCTTCACCCCATTCTTTTAACTAACGCTCGGCTAAACTTTAAATTATGTATATGTTTGCTTGTGTAATATTATATTCACTTGTTATATTTTCTTATTTTTTGTTTGTTTATTGAAATGGGCAAAATATTCGCATATTTGAAAACGACTACGAGTTGGAGTGCGAATGCAAATGCGAATATTGAAAAAAACATTCCAATATGAGCAATTTTGAATGCGAATGCGATTATTCGGTCCATCACTAATATATATATATATATATATATATATATATATATATATATATATATATATATATATATATATATATATATATATATATATATATTATATATATATTATATATTATATATATATATATATATATATATATATATATATATATATATATATATATATATATTTATATATAATATATATATATATATATATATATATATATATATATATATATATATATATATATATATATATATATATATATATATATATATATATATATATATATATATATATATATATATATATATATATATATATATATACGTATGTGTGTGTGGAATATAATAGAATAATAAAATAAGTACTACCATAGACCACTGTATTCCTGGACTGTTCACGCGACAATGTTTTGAATTGCGGGGCTGCATAAGGGCCTGCGGGACGCCCGACAAAGATATATAGTGGTCTATGGACTATATTATATAGACTGGTTTATCAGTATATATGATATACTGTAATCTTCGTAAATGTTTGTTCTATAATATTATCAAATAAAATACAGTAAAACACGTTAAAGAAATCCCATTACGAGACTATGAAGAAATATGCATGAACATAATATAATTCAAATTCAGCTACCCATTCTACTTCAGGCAAAGTAAGGAGGAAAATTCTCTCCATTAGAGAAATTATGAAGATTATTGTGGGAAATAAATTGATAGGATGACTTGAATGGTTACACTCCTAAATATAAATTAAAACACTGGTGCTTGAATTAGACTCACAACTGAAAAAGAGAATTAAGTTAAGGGACAACTTGAAATTAACTAACTACCACTACAAATATTTACCTGATGGTTGTTAGTGGCTGTCCAAAAATGTCACCAAGCTAAACCTTATTATTGAGATCTCAATAAGCTAGGAGCACTGTAATGGATTAACTGCCAGGCTCCTGCAAAAGTTGTTAACTTAGCTGGTGACGTCTTAGATGTTTGAAGACATGGTGTTTTGTAGACAATATGGCGGTCGATTTGGTAACCTTCTCGATATATCAAGCCGAATCATGGACCGGGATATTGGGTTTTTAGTAACCCATACTCTCCATGAATATTATTTACAATATTTACACGAGAACACTCGTGGTGTCTCTAAATGTGTATACGGATCAAAATGAGGATGAACTGCTCCTCTTGGCGGTGTCTGACTGAATGGGCGGAGTCAGCTGGATTCTCCCTGACGTCGCTTTGCTCCAAAGATATACGAGCCCAAACTAATTTCCCAATAAATTTATACTACTCCTATGCATAGTACTATTAATTTTAGTAATATTCTTAATTATCTCTGGAGAAATTTATAATTTCCGATATTCTGGGGCCAAGGGAAAAATTGAATTAGAAATAAATTAAATTAAAGCTGACCTTACTCAATCATTGTTGGAAATTCTGCCTGAATTTAGCGGCAGAGGATCTAGGATTCCTTCGGGAACCAGCTTCTTCATGAGAAGAAGGCTCGTCTTAGTTTTCTTCGGGAGTTAGATTAACTGCCCCCCCAGACTACCTTAACCCTGGAAAAAACTGCCCAAATACTTTAATTTGGGCATAATTTTTTCATGTTTTTAATTAAATGAAAAACCCAAATTTTTTTCTTGAATTTTACAGCTCTGAATGACCCCCTTTTGCATCTTTATGACATTCTTTATTCTACACCCAAAGGCCAACTGCCCCCCGAGGTTTTTTTCACTTTCAATTTAAAAACCCTCCCGCCCCTCCTTTACATTTTGCTCCTACATTTATTTGTTAAAAATATGGATGTGTCCCATTTTAACAGAGAGGTTAAATATTCCTTTTTTAAAAAGGTCATGCCCCTTTTTTTTTAAAAATTTTTGGTAAATTGTTTTTTTATTTAAAATTTAAAAAATTTTCATTTAGATATGATGGGTTTTGACAAATCTGAAAAAATTGGGTACTGCCCCGGCCCAAGAAATTTTACTCTTTAAAAAACCCAAACAATAATGTTAATGCGTCAGTGTTTTTGGGGTCACCTTAAATTTTTTGGTGACAATGGGGGAAGGGGCCTATTTTTTCCCCTAAAAATCTACCCCATTAAAAATTGGTGGAGGGGCAAATTAAATTTTTTGGTTTCCTTTTAACAAAACTTTCCTTAGACAGCCTTTTTACCGTCCCTAACATTTTCCTCCCCCCAAAAAAAAACCCCCGAACCCAAAGGGGGGCTGGGGGGTATGAAAATTTCCACTCCACCCCTTAACTTTTATTTCTTCTTGCACTCCCGGCAAAACCTTTAAAAAATTTTGGGTAAGGGAGGCTGGAACCTAACTTAAAATTTGTAGCATTGTCGCTAATAATTAATTTAGGGCATAACCTTCTGGCCAGACATTTGAGATCATGACTATTCTAGATTTATCTACTCTGTCTATGAATCTAGAAGAAATTTTTCAAAAGGGTATCAGTCCAGATTTTGTTTTCAAGAAGCTGGAGCCATGTTCTTGAATTAGACCAGTTATTATTTTACTGTACTGGTCTGCTCCTATTAATAGATCAATGGAATCTACTGTATCATTTAAGTTTGGATCTAGGATCCTGATTTCTTGGTCCATCATGTACGTTATGAATTTTTCCATTCCATCCATCCTAATATTTTTAGGTAAACTTTCCAGAGCTATAGCATTCAATCTTATATATTTCGAACCAGACCTGACAGTAAAATTCACTAAATCATAGGTCTTAGTTTCTATTTCTCCTATAAATCCTGAAATTTTCAAGTCCACCTGGCCACAAGATTTTAAATTTAAACTATCAGTCAAATTTTTACTGATAAAAGTTCTTTGTGATCCTTGATCAAACAGAGTTTTTGCAGCCTTAACAATTTTACCCCTAATTATGGGTATTGAGCCTATGGGTAGAGTTGTTAAATTGTCATGAGCACCCGTAGGTCTCACTGCACACACATACTGTGCCACTCTCCCAGTTGGTTGGCCCGCGTCACATAGCAAAGAATGATGGAATCCATTATAGATAGCATGAAGGACATCTGTGTTATTTAAATCTACAGTCCTCTGTCTTATGATGGCAAGTACATTTTTCACATCTTCCTAACTCTCTAATACGTTTTAGCCGGTTACCACGGCCCTCATAATTTTTGCAATTAGTGGCTTTGTGTAGCCCTTCACACAGAATACATTTAAATTGTGAGTTAGGACTAATTGGTTGGTGTGGAACTCTGGCTGGGAATTGTGAGTTACAATTAATTGGTTGATGTGGAACTCTGCCTGGGAATTGTGAGTTACAATTAATTGGTTGATGTGGAACTCTGGCTGGGAATTGTGAGTTAGGATTCATTTGTTGGTGAGGAACTCTGCCTGGATCTCTACATGCCCCTGGACCTTCTTGGATTGCAAAAAAGTTAGCCGCATATTTAGAGGGCAATGAGGGTCTTTCATTCCTTTTTCTCTCCTTCCCTTTTATCCTTATTGTAATCCTTGGATTGTAAATTATTTATAATGTCTAAGAGACTAGTTATAATGCCTTCTACAGAAGGATAATCTTTTTTTGACTTTAATTGAACTTGATCAACAGTTAGGTTAGGCAATTTATCTACTAAGAAAGTGGACAGTAACCAGCTAGATTCTTCTAAATTACAACCTGCATGTTCTCCTCTCTTCAAGTTACTCTCTAACTCTGCTCTAAATTCAGACAGAGATTGAAAATTATGAGAGGGTACTTTGATATTAATACATTTTCTTGCAAGGTCTCTCAACTTTTTGTCTCTGTTCTCGTAGGTTTTCTTCAGTAAATCTACCGCACACTGATAGCTAGCAGTTTTGAAGGAAATCCTGAAATGAGCTTGCCAGCATCACCCCTTATCTGACCTTTTAGGTAATTCAATTTATCCACTGCAGTCAACTCTGAACTAACATGGATATTACTTTCGAACTGGTTCCAAAAGGAATCCCACTCCCCTATATCACCTACAAACTCAGGCAGCTGAATAATGGGTAATTTGATTCTCTTAAGGCTCGTGTTCTTAGGCTTATTTTCTTCTATCACATCATCGAGCTTATAGATGGTATTTTGTAAGCGATCTTCAAAATCAGCCTCATCACAGATTAATGCTTCCATTTTATCACATTCCGCCTCATTTACTAGAGAATCATATAGATTTGATATGATAAATGTCTTTTTCTTTAACTGTGCTTTCCACACTTTAAGTTGGTGAAATTCCACATGACCCTCCAGAGCTACATCAATTTGACCCAATAACTTAGTGCAGTGCCCTTTATGACCTGCAAAAAATTTAACTGTGGCCATAATGCCACCAATCTAATTAATAAATATGGAGACAGACAAAATTTAAAATTTAGGACTACAAATTGCTAAATAGTTAATTTGGAAGTTGAATTATGAGAACTTGTTAGTTATGAATATAAATTTAAGCCAAAAAATTTAAAATATTGACTAAACTAACAAGTTAGTAGTACCCAGAGTTAAAACGGAAATTCTTGCAATGGCTGCTGAGTTTGTGTCCAAATGCTATGATGATGCCTTATGGCTTTGGACACTTTGTTCCAAATATGTTGTCTGTCTTCAAAGGTTGGATGTATCCCGTCCATGATCCGCAGATCCATCGGGAAGGTTTTTCCGCCCAACAAAATGATGTGGCCTTTTAGCTCACGCTGCAATTTTCTATTTATGGCCCTTGAGATCTTTTTGTAGCGCTCGGCCTCGACAAAGTGAGGATGGTTTTGGAGGTAAATTCTTGGTTCTATTGTGCATAAGAAACAAGTGATTCCCTTTTCTGAAAAGGCCCGATGGATGTCCATCATATTCTCAAATAAACCATCCACACTAGTGTCCTCCTTGATGTCGTTACCTCCTATCAGGATAATAGCCAGATCGTAAAGTAGGGGGTTAAGGGCTTGTTTGACTTCTGAATATTCCAAAAAAAATTCGGCCCTTGCACCTCCCTTCCTAAATATATCCATGTGCCTTCCTGGAAACGGCTCACTTCTTGGCCGGAGTGAATCACAAGTGACAATGGAATGGCCAACATAAGCTACGTGATAGGTGGGTGGGATAACTAGCCGCCGCCGCCATGGTGTTATCAAGGGTTGTTTATCCGGTTCGAAGGACCACATTTTTCAGTTGTGGGAAATAAATTGATAGGATGACTTGAATGGTTACACTCCTAAATATAAATTAAAACACTGGTGCTTGAATTAAACTCACAACTGAAAAAGAGAATTATGTTAAGGGACAACTTGAAATTAACTAACTACCACTAAAAATATTTACCTTGTGGTTGTTAGTGGCTGTCCAAATAATGTTACCAAGCTAAACCTTATTATTGAGATCTCAATAAGCTAGGAGCACTGTAATGGATTAACTGCCAGGCTCCTGCAAAAGTTGTTAACTTAGCTGGTGACGTCTTAGATGTTTGAAGACATGGTGTTTTGTAGACAATATGACGGGCGCCGTGGTAACCTTCTCGATGTATCAAGCCGAATCATGGACCGGGATATTGGGTTTTTAGTAACTCATACTCTCCATGAATATTATTTACAATATTTACACGAGAACACTCGTGGTGTCTCTAAATGTGTATACGGATCAAAATGAGGATGAACTGCTCCTCTTGGCGGTGTCTGACTGAATGGGCGGAGTCAGCTGGATTTTCCCTGACGTCGCTTTGCTCCAAAGATATACGAGCCCAAACTAATTTCCCAATAAATTTATATTACTCCTATGCTTAGTACTATTAATTTAAGTAAAATTCTTAATTATCTCTGCAGAAATTTATAATTTCCGACACATGAATATTAATTAACTCTTCGCCATTTAAAACTTTGCGAGTCAACTTTTATCATGAAGGGTATCAATAGAAGCGCAAACTTATTAGCTTTCCATTGCTATATTTCGTTATCTGATAAATGAATTAGAACCATGCATACATTAGCGTTAAATAAATATATAAAATCATCACTCGGGTAATTTTCCCGATTGATGATGATGTTATTATTTTACATATATATTTCGTTTTCTGATAAATGAAATAGCACCATGTATAAATTAGCGTTAACTAAATAAATAACCTCATCAATTACCCGGAAAATTATCGGAAAATTACCCGATTGGTGATTTAATTTATTTAGTTAACGCTAATTTATGCATACTTCTAATTAATTTATCAGATAACGAAATATAGCAATGGAAAGCTAATACAATTGCGCTTCTATTGATACCCATCATGATAAACGTTGACTCGCAAAGTTTTAAATAGCGAAGAGTTGAAGTGAATATTTCTTCAGAGTCTGGTAATGGCATTTCTTTACCGTTTTTTACGGTTTTTTATTTGATATTATTATAGAACAAACATTTACGAAGATTTAAGTATATCATATATACTGATAAACCAGTCTATATGATCCGTATATTTATATATGAATCCTTGCGGCCCTCCGACTTCAGGGCAAGTTCAGGCTCATGTGCAACAGGCCGATATTCCGTGCGCAGTCCAGGTATACAGTGGTTTATTGTACTACGTAAACTGAAAGTTAGGAGAAATCCAATTTACATATTCCTGACAAAATATGTGACTAATGGTCAATATTCATACACATATGAGATACCTAAGCACTCCCTGCTTTGGGACTAAGCTGTATGGTATAGATTCCATATGCTTGTGACTCTTCTATGTCTAGTATATTGAATTATCATATGTTGAATAGCAAATTAATGTGCGGTTCAAAGGGAAAATACGGTACTTGTGTTGTGGGGCTTTGAGGGACCACAGGATAACTTCCTAAAATTATGTAAAAAATATTTTTAGACATAATATGGATAGAATAATGGGCAAAACTTCACAAGGCAACGTTTTCAAAGTAAATGTATTTTATGTATTTATGGATTTATATATATATATATTATTAATTAATATTATAAATTAATATAATATATTATATAATAATATATTAATATATATATATAAAAAGCGAAAAAAACCCTTAAAATTAAATAAAAAAATAAAATAAATTCCAAAACTTCCCGGGTAAATTTTTTAAAACAACCCCGAAAAAATTGAAATAAAATTTGGTTTTTGCCTTATTTAAATTTTAAAACCAAATTAATAATATTTCGGTTTTTTTTTGATTTTTTTTTTTTTTTTTTTTTTTTTTTTTTTTTTTTTTTTTTTTTTTTTTTTTTTTTTTTTTTTTTTTTTTTTTTTTTTTTTTTTTTTTTTGAAATAAAATGAAAAATAAAATTAAAAGGCAAAATTTTAAAAAAATTTAATTTATTTTTTATGGAAAATTTAAAAATTAAATTTTTTTAAAATTTATTTATTAAAACATAATTATGATATTTAATTAATTTATAATAAAAATTCAATAAAATAAAAATTTTTTATATAATATATAAATTTCCCCAATTTTAAAATATAAAGATAATAATAATTTTTAATTTAATATTTTTTAGGGTTTTTTTCCCGTTTTTTTTTTTTTTAAAAAACAAAAAAAAAAAAAAAAAAAAAAAAAAAAAAAAAAAAAAAGGGGTTTGAAAAGGCCGTTTCCTGGGGATTCCAGGTTTTTTTCATTTAAAAAAACGAAAATTTTTGAAATTTTGGGAAAATTTAAATATTCCCGACAAAAAATTATGGGGACTAATTTCAATTTTCAAATTTTACACTTTTTTCCTCCCTAGTTTTCGGCAACGAGCCGTTAGTAATTTTTGGGGTTTTCCTTTTGAACAAAGGTAATTTTGAAATCAAGGGCAATGAAATTGGGGGGGTCCCCGGTTTCAAAAAACCCCCGGGGGAATTGGGGGGGCGAGGGGACCCAGGAAACTTTAAAATTCCCCAAAAAATTTTTTCCCGGGGGTTTCCCGGCAATAAGAATAACCCCGGAAAACCAAAGGCCTTTTCAAAGAACTTGGAATTTGGGGTTTTTTTTTTTTAAAGGGGTTTACAATTTTTAATAAAAAAAAAAAAAAAAAAATTATATAAAATTTTAAAAATTTTAAAGAAAATCTTATTTCCCCAATCCCCCTTTAAAAAACTTAAACCCAAACAAAAATTTTAAATTAAAAAACAAAAGGGGAAAATAAAAGGGGAAAAATTTGCCCCTTCGTGGACCAGCGGAAAAAGGGTTTTTTTGGAAAGGGAAAAAGGGGAATATTAAGGGCCCCGGGTAAAAAGTAAGCACAAAATTTGATGGGCCCCCTTGTTTTAAAGGCAAATTTCCCAACCCCCATTTTACAACACACGGGCCAACGACCCCCCCAAAAATTTGGCGGGGACCCCAAACCAAAGGAAAAAAAATAAAACCCAGCCCAATCGAATGAAGGTTCTTAAACCACAAACCCCCCGGGACAAGGGGAAAAAGGGCGGGCGGCAAGGGGAAACCGAAAAACTTCCCCCCCCGGGTAAGGTTCTTGAAACTGGGGGCGGTTCCCCCGAAACACGGCCCAATCCGGGCAACGAATTGCGGGGGAAAAAGGCCCCCCCCGAAAATGTTAAACGGGAAAAAACCCAAAAAGGGGAGAATACTTGGAGAGGGGTTTTAAAAGGGCCCCAAAATTTTCCCCCCCCTCCCCCCCCCTGGGACCCTCCTCCTCCTCCAAGGGAAGATAAAGGAAACCCGGGCCCCCGGAAGCCTCGGATTCGAGGAAGAAAAGGGTTCCATGGCGGGAAGGAGGTGACAGCAAAGGGGGTAGGAAAAAAGGTCTGGCCTTTTTTTCGATCCCAACCGGCCCCCGGAAACTTGGCAGGTTTTCCCAAGGTTTTTAAAAACCGGACTTACCCAAAGAATGGACGAAACCCTTGTTTGGGTTGGCCTGCCGACCCCAAGGCCAGAAAAAAAAACCTAAAAAGGAATGTTTTAAAGACCCCGGTTTTTCCTTTTTTAACTTGGGAAATTTTAAACGGTTTCGGTTTTGGGGCGGTCCGTTGAGTTCCTCCAAGGGGAAAACGGGAAAACTTTGGGGGATGGAGGTTTTTCCCCAAAGCATTTTGAAAAATAAAGGACGAGGAATTGGGCCTTTCCGAAGAGGGGGGACCGGGAGGGGAAGGGAAATTCCCGGAACAGGAAGAACCTCCGGGGTTTCCCCCCCCCTTTCCCCCTTTAAGGGGCCGCAAAACCTTCCCCCGCCTTTTTGGAAAAGCCCCATAAAGCCCCCGGGGGGATGCCAAGGGATCTTTTTGGCCCAAAGGCCCCCGGAGCTGAATTTCCCGGGCGTGGGCTGATGGTCAAAGGGGGGGAAGGCCGGGTGGAAAAAAAAAGTTGGCCTTTTTCTTTCCCCCCGGTTCGCAAAAATGGCATGGGGCGGGGTTTTTCTTCGGTTTTGAAAGCCCCGGAAATCAAAACTTGCTTTCCTCCGGAATCTTTCCCAAGGGGGACCCAAACCCTTTTGAAGAAACCCGGGGTTTCCCAAGGGCCAGCAGAAAACCCCCTTTCGGGGAACCAGTTTCCGTTTCCCGGGAGGAAATGCGGGGAGGCCCTTCTGGACCCCCAAAGGATCATGGGAAGGGGGGAAAAAGCAAAGGGTTTTCCAAGGGCATTTGGGGAAACAACCCGGCAGGAAAAAGGGAACCCCCCCAACCGGTTTGGGGGAAAAAAAAATTTGATTGGAGCCTTCCTTCCCTTCCCCCCTTCCGTAAACTTCGAAACCCCACCGGTCCCTTCCTTTTCAGAAAAGCCCCGGACAGGGAAGGGCCCCCGGCCCATTGGGGGGAAGGAAGGAACGACCGATTTGGAAAAGCCCCGGAAAGGGGCCCCACTGGCCCTCGACTTTGGAAAACCGAACCCCCCCGGACGGGGAAACGGAAAAGCCCCAGCGCCCCCTTTTGGGGTAGGGCCCCGGCCGAAAAAGGGGGGACTCCCCTTTATTCCACCCATGGAAACGTGGGGGGGAAAAGAAGGAGGAACCATTCAAAAGAAGGGCTTTTGGGGGGGAAAAAGAAAAGGGGCTTTTTGTTTTCCTTAAAAGGTTTTTTTATTTTCAAAAATTGGGGGGGGGCGTCCCCGGGGAAGGAAAAATTTTTAAGGGTGGGAAAACCCCAAAATTCCCCCGATTTCAAATTTTCCAGCCCTCCCTTATCCCCCATTTTGTAAACGAAGTCCCGACAAGGAAAAAACCTTTTCCATTTTTCCAAAATAAAACTTGGGGGCAAAAAAAAATTCAAAAAATTTTATGGAAAAAATAAAATTTTGTTTTTCCCTTATAAGTTTTTTTTTTTAAAAATTATGTTTTTTTTTCTTTTTTAATTTTTAAATTTTTTTATTTTCCCAAAATATTTAATTTTTAAAATTTAAAAAAATTTTTATATTTAAAAAAGAAAAAAAATAAAAAAAATTTTAATTTTTATTATATTTTAATAATATATAAAATATATATATATATATAATAAAATATATATATATATATATATATATATTAAAAATTATATATATATTATTTTATAATAAATATATATATATTATATATATATAATATATAGATATATATAAATAAATTTTTATATATATATAAATATATATAAAAATATAGTATAAATATAATTAATATTTTATATATTATATATATAATTTTATATAAATTTTATTTTAAAAATATAAAAATATAATTTTATATATATATATATATATTATAATATATAATAATATATATATTATATATATATAATATATATATATATATATTTTAAAATAATACAAAAAATTTTATATATATTTTAGTTTTATTATATAAAATATATATATCTAATAAATATAAAATATCATTTTATATAAAAAATATATAATAAAAATATTATAAAAGATTATATTAATATATATATAATATAAAAATATAATATATAATAAAATATATATTATATATATATAAAAATATATAATATATAAAATATAAAATATTTTTATATATAATATATAAAAATATTTTATATTTTAATTATATATATATATAATATTTTATATATATATAAAAAATATATATATATATTTTTGTATAAAATATTATATTATATTTTTATAGATAAAATAAAAATATATATTATATATATATATATATATATATATATAAAAAAATATATATATATATAATATATATATTATAAACAAAAATAAAAATATATATATTAATATATATATATTTTTATATATATATATAATATAATATATAGGGTTTATATAATAAATATTATATTTAAAAATTATATATCTATATTAAAAATAAAATTATATATATATAATATAAAAATTTTATAAAATATTTTAAAAATATATATATATTATATATATATATATAAAATTTTATATATATAATATATTAAAATTTTAAAATGTTTAAGATAAAATTTTAATTTTATATTAAAACTTTTAATATAATATATAATAAAATTATTTATATATAAAAGATATAAAATATTATATATATATATATAATATATTATATTATATATTATATTATTAAAATTGGGTGGAAAAATATAGTTTAGGGAAAAAAAATATTATATAATATATTTATATATATAGATAAAATTATATTATTTATAATATATATATTATATATAAAATATAAAATTTAATAATAAAAAACCCTTTAAATATAGATATATATATATATATATATATATATATATATATATAAATAATATATTATTTTAATTAGATAATAATATATATTTTAATAATTATAAATATATATATTATATATATAAAATATAAGAATATATAATAGATATTTTATATAAAATATATATATATATATATATTTTATATATAAAAATATATAAAATATTATATTTATATATATAATATATATATATTATATATATAATTTATATATTTTTTTTAAAATATATATAAAAAATTTTAAAAAATATATACATATATATATATAATAAATTATATAAAATTTTTTAAATATAATTTTAATTAAAATAATATTTATAATAAAATTTTATATATATTTTTTAATAAAATTAAAAATAATTTTATATATATATATATTATATATAAAATATATATATATATATATATTTTAATATATATATATATATATATATTTTATATATATATATATATAATATATATATATATAAAATATATATATATTAATATTTTTATACATATATAAAATTTTATTTTAAATATAAAAATATATATAATATATATATATAATATATAATATAAAATAAAATGAATATATATAAAATATATATTTAAAATAAAATTATTATATATTATACAATATATTCAAAATATATATATATATCCCAATATTTTCAAAATATATATATATATATATATAAAATATATATAGTTATATAAACTACCCGCAAAGATGCCCCCCGGGCGGGATTTTTGGCTAGCCCCTGGGGGAGGGCATTGGTGGGCGGGGGGCCCCCACCTTTTCCAGAACCCCCTTCAAAAATTTTCCCTGAAATCAGGGTGTAAAAATTTGTATGTATTAACGCCAAACCCTTTTCACATAAACCCCAACCCATTCATTTCCCCCTTTTACCCATAAAACCCCACCCATTCACCCCTATTCCCCCTCCCCCCCCAAACCCTTTCACTCCCCCTCCCCCTCACCCCCCACCTATTCCCTCACCCTTTACCCATCCCCCACCCCCCCCCTTCACTCACCCATCCCCACAAAACCCATTCCCCATCACCTCCCTATTCCTCACCCATTCCCCATCACCCTACATAAGGGTTTTCCCTTAATTCTCAAAAACCCACTTTTTTTCTCACAATACTGCAAATTTTTTTTTTAAAGGCTACAAAAAATAAAAAAAAAAATAATTATGGGGAATCTCTAAGTGGGCTTAAAAGGGGCCCCCTGGTGGGGGAAAAATTTGTGCCATAGGGAGGGATCGGGGCATGGGGGCGGCCCCCCTATCACGGCACCCCAAAACACACACAGACACACACACTTTCGCGATATATATATATATATATTAATTTTAAAATATATTTTAATATTATATTTTAATTAATATATTATTCTCTTAAAAAAACAATGTTAAAAAGCGGGCGAAAAAATCTTTTTTTTAAATTTTTTTTGTGCACGGTTTCTTTTACTGTACAAGTTGTTTTTTTTTATATTTTTAAATCTTTCAAAAAGTTTTTCCTATTGGTTGCACGTTTTGGGAAAACAAACTCGTTCCATTTTCAGGCGTGGAAAGATTCTGGTCTGCGAATGAACGGCGAATGCGAATGAGTGGGGGATAGCGGTTTGGGGTTGAAAGAAGAATTATAGAGGAAAAAAGATAAAGTAAAGGGAAAAAGTATGAAGAATCAAAGTTTGGGATAGATGGGGGGTAACCCCCCCGCTATATTTTTAAAAAAATTTTTTATAAGTTTTTGGGAGTCGTTTCCCCTTTTTTGTATTCATTTTTATAATTTATATCTTTTTAATTTTTTATAAATTATTGCTCCCTTTAAATTTAAATTTTAAATCCCAGCCCGTAAAAAGGGACAGATCAGCATCAAAAAAAAAAAAGAAGAAAAAAAGGGGAAAAAAAATACATATAATATAATACAGTATATAAAAAAAGTCCCAAAATTTTGTAATAAAATTTCCCTTTTTATCAATCGTGTATATTGGGTGTGGGTTTTTTTTTATTTTGCAATGATTTGGGTTTTGAAAACCCAAACCCTGTTCCTGTTTTATTGTTTTCAATTTTGTCCCTGTATAATGAGTTTTAAATTTATAAGTCTGTGTTTTGTTTTTTTACCTCTGTCATATAATGTTGTGTTTTTTGCTTCCCGTTTCCCTAATTTGGGTAGGTTCTGCTGTGTTTCTTTTAATGGGGATTTTTTTCCCAAGGCGAACCTTAAGGGTTTATTTTTAAAATTTTTTTAGTGATAGCATAGCTGTTTGGATAAGGGGTTTTTGTATATGTTTGATAGGCCCGCATTGGTGGATCAGGGTTTTTTTTAAAAGTAGTTTAAAATTAGTAGGTAAACCTGTAAAACTTTTAAAGTGTTAGTGTGCTCCGGCTTTATTTTTGTTTTTGTTTTTTTTTATTAAAATCCCTTTTTTTTGAAAGAAATTTTAAACCCCAGGGAAATTTTGCCTTCGCTGGAGTAAGGGGAAAATATTTCCCCCCCATGCCTTTTAGGGTATGTTTTCCTAAAAAACCTTGGGAAATTTTTAAAAATTTTTTTGAGTTCGTTTGGATTTTCCCCTTTTCTTTCCCTAATTTTTTCTTTCTTTTTCTCTTTCCCCCTTAGCAGCATGAATCTTCTTTATTTTTAGGTTGTGTAATAATTTGAAATGAGTCATCCGGGGATAAAATTTAAAATTTGTACAACCTACTGGGAAAAAGCTGGAAGGTCTGATGTGTAATTGAAGAGGGCGGTGAAAGGGAAGCTGTCCGAGGCACTTTCCCCTTCTAATCATGGGAAAAATTACCATTGTGTTATTTATAGTTTGCTTTTCTGTTCTGTTTTCCAAAAAAAATGCAAATTAGGGTTTTTTAAAGGGTGTTGGCAATTCCCGGGTTTTTAGTATCTTAATTTTGGCCATTGTGCCCCGACTTTTTCAAAGGCTTTTTATACGTTTTTCGGAAAAACTAAATAAACATTGTTTTTTGCTGGTAGAGCTTCAGCTATTTTTTTTTGTTGTCACAGCCAAAGGAGTGCTGTACCCCTAGATACTCTAAAAAACCCTGCCCCCGGTTTCCCCGGGGGAATATTTTTATTTCTAGGTATTTTCTAAGCTTTTGTTAATTAATTTTTTAAAAAACTTTCCCGGGGGCCCTTTAAGTAATGAAAGGGTCTTAATTGATTTGGGTCTGTACTTTTTCTTTTTTGCTTTAGGTATAAGTGTTATTTTGGGGTTTGAATTTGTTTGGAAAATTAACCCCAAAAATAATGAGGAAAATTTTAAAATTTTGTGTATATTGTAATTGCTTCCCCCGGAAATTTTTAAAAATATTGTTTTATTTATAGGCTTATGGGGCCCGGTGTGTTTTTTAAGTTGTTTTTTGGGTATTTTATTTTCCCTTTCGTTGTTTTTCTTGCAGGTGATATAATTTTATTCGCAAATCTAAATTTTTTATCAGCCTGTCATTTTGCCCGCCGGTTTCCCATTATCTGCTATTTAATTTTCTTTCCCTAGCTTCATTTTTTGGGGGTTTGAAATTCCCCTTTTTTTCGGGATGAATAAAAGACTTTTTAAAAATCTTCCTAAAAAACTTTCTCCTTCTCCCCTCCCTGTAGAGCTTTTTTTTTTATTATGTATAATTTATGGGGAGGGGTTGCCTTTTTTTTCATCCCCCAACTTTTTTTCATTTTTCCCCCTATCTTTAGGGGTTTTTTTTTTTAAAGGGTTTTTAAACTCCTTTTTTTTGGTTTTCCCAGGGATTAATTACTTTTTTGCCCCTTCTTTATTATATTTTTTTTAAAAAGGGTTTTAAATTTTATATTTTACATCGTCCCAAACCCCGCAATTTGGTTCATCTCTTAGGTTTTTTAAAACACCATTGTAAGTGCTTGATTTTATTGCCCGAGTATTGTTTTATGAAATTCTTAATTTTTGGTTTTTGGTATGGATGTCTCCATAGCTTTTTAAAATTTTATTGTACCAAAATTTGATGAGCATCAAACTCCTCCTTTTTAGCCATTTTTTGGTTTTCTACTTGTTTATTTTCTTGATATTTTGGTTTAAAAAGTTCCCAATCGTAATTTTTAAGTTTGTTTTTTAACAAAACCGTACGGTATGGGTATGGGGAAACTAATTGCTTTGGGAGTGATGGTAAAAATTTTTGGTATGGGTCTGAGGGCGGGATGGCCCGCTTCTATTATTAATTGTGGGAAACTTTATTATTTGTTTGTATGATTTAGGGTCAATGAGTGTTTTTGGCCAAAAAAAAGGGGGAAAATTGGGACTAAAAAGGGAAAAATTTATTGTTGGGCTGTTTTAATTTAAATTTTTTTCCCCCCCCACAGTAGGTTGTAGGAATCCCCTAGGGGTATTATGGGTTTTGCGGTTAAAGGGCCCTAAGATGTAGGGGGTTAGTGTTTTATGCAATCTGTGAAAGTCCTATGGGGGGGGGCAAAGGTTCTTCTGGGGGGGAGGTAGTTGTTTGGGTTGAGATTGAGGGTGTGGGTTTGTTTTTATATTTTTTGCAGTATATCGGAAAAAAAAAAACATTTTTAATTTTGTGTTTTATGTTTGATTTAATGCAGAAGCGCTTCCGTCATGTTAATTTGTTGTTTGAGTTTATTTTTTGGGGGTGTAGCCAAAAAGTTTAAGTTTAAACCCTCATTTTATTCCGGACTATTAATTAGGATAATGTCGGGATTGTAACTCTGTAAAGTTTGTAAAAAAGTGTCTGTTGTACTCCAGTTAGATAAGTTTTGTTTTACAATTTTAGTTATCCATCATAATTGGGTTTTTGAGAGGTCGGGGGGAGTGCCAAATTTTGATTTATTTAGAAATTTTTGATCCTTGTCCCCTTTTGGGCTTGTGGGGGAGTTCTTTTTCCTTTGGGGAATCCACCTTATTTTTTTGAAAAGTGGTTTATCTGCAAAAGCGCCAAAAAATTTTTTTGGTCTATTTTAACATTTTTTTTAGGGAAAATTTTGTTTTTCTGTTTTTTTGTGCTGACAAAACCCCCATTTGTATCTTTCTCCCCTATTTCCCTTTTATTCCAAAATGTCCCTTTAAAGGTACGTGCGGGCCCCCCTTCACTTTTTTGGTTTATTACTTAGGCCCAGTTCTATCCCCTTATCTGCTCCAAACGGGGGCATCCTTTTGGGATGGTTTTTCTTGGTCATATATCTTCTTTTGCCCCTTGGCCCTTGTCTGGGCCCTCTGTTACATCCCCACTAGTCGTCAGCCACGGAGCTTTTTTTTGTTGCATTTCGATGTCAGCAGAAGGGGGATTTCCAGGGGAAATTTATAATGGGAAGATTTTTCATTTTTAAAAGTTTTATTGATTCTTTATTTATGTACCCGGGTTAACCATGTTCCCTTTTTGTGGGCATGCATCATGCAGGTCAGGATAGTAGCTGCCCCCTGGGGCTTTGGGGGCCCAAACTGATGTCTTTTTTTGGTTACTATTTAAATTTCTGTTTCTTGGCTCTAAAATGTTTTTGTGCTTTTTTCCTTTTTCCCTTTATTTTTTTTCTCTATTGTTTTTTTTTTTCCCCGGGCATTTGGGAGGCCTGAGTCCGGGGGACTCCCCGCAGTTAAGCCCCAGTTTGTTTTTAGCTTTGCAGCCCCCCAGTTAGGGTTAGTGCTACGGGATTTTGAACAATTTTATAATTTTTGTCCCTGGGATTGGGTTGGGGAAGTGGGCGTCCAGCTGGTGCATCCCCATACATGTAAATGAGGGAATATATACTTCTTTTTAAAAGGATTTAGGTGGGGGCCCATTTGAAAGCCTACCAGACCTGCTTTTGTTGCTTGGTGGCGATTTGGTTTGGGTTTAAGAATTTTTAAAAAATGTTCTTTTTTTGGGGAAATTTTAAAAATTTGGTTATTCCCCCAGTTATCAGTTATTTTGGGGAGCGGGAAATTTCCCCTTTATTTTTTCCCTTTAGTTTTTGGTTTTAAAATGTTTTCATTTAAAATTAAAGACGACACTGTTTTTTTTTTTCGCCCTAAATTCGCGGGGAATACAGGGTCAAGTTGCTCCCGCTGAGGTCTTTTTTGAAATTTTCTTTAATTTTTTTTTTCTAAAATATCGTTTCCCTGCCCCTGTCAGAAAAATATTGGCTTTTCGTTTACATTGATGATCTTTGTTGCATTTGACCCAAAATTCTTGGAGAGAATCTAATAGCTTGGTTTTAGAGCGGGGGGGTGAGGGGTTGGGGTATTTTTAATTTTTTAAATCGCGCCATGGTGGTTCATTCCCTAATTTGGGAAAAGATCATTCCGTAAGTGGGAAAGAGGGGGGGATACACCAAATATATAAAAAAAAAAAAAGAAAAAAAAAAAATAAATAAACCAAAACGGGAAGACGCTCGGAGAGAAGGGGCCCCCACCTACGCTACCTACAAACCCAGTGCCTTAGCGCGCCCCCGCCCCCTGAAAGGCGTCGGAGGACCCCAGATACAGCTGCCCCCGGAGGGCCCTTTCCTAACCCCCAAAACGTTGTTGCCTCACCCCCCGGGGTTCCTATCACCAACCCCCCTAAGGGCCCCCCCTTTTGACCCGGCCTTTCGCCAGGAATCGTGGGGTTCGGTTTCGTTTCGGTGGAGTTACGTTGGGGGCGAAAATGAATTAAAATAGCCCTTTAAGTAGGCTTAACAACCCGAAAAAATGGGCCCCGACAATCAACCCCATAAACGACCCGAAAACCCAACCCCAAAAAACGACCCCACAAAAAACCCCCCAAACAATAAACAACCCCAAAGCTGTGTGCCAAAAGCACAAAAGACTGCTTAGGGCCCCCGTCAGAAGCCACAGGATGTAAAAAAAAAAGTCCGCGCGGGGAAAAGCTGTGGTGGCGTGAGGTGGGGCCCAAAGGGACGTTTTGGGCAGTTTGGTGCCCGGCGGGAAATGCATCCCTCTGCATGTTGGGGAGCGGGAGTTTTAGCTTATAAAAGAAAGCGGAGGACAGGCTTGTTGAGATACTGCCATTATGGGGGGCCCGGGGCTTTGCTACTTCACAGAAGAGAAGGTTGGGGGTCAGGTGTGGTAGGATTTTTCCCGTTTTTTCAGTTGTTTTATTTAAAGAGGAGGATCTCTATTAAAACGTTTTCGGTGGGGGGGGGTTTTTGGGTAGGTAGTGGAAGTTAAGCCCAGTTGAGGGGGGTCTTTTGGTCCGGGTGAGAGTAGTATCAGAAAGGTTTAAAATACCCCCGTTGGTTTTGGGGAGGGGGGTTTAAAAGTTGTCTCCGTAGAGTTTGGATAGCTTTTTTATGTTGTTGCTTTTCAATCCCCGGCGGGGTTGGTCCCCGAAGTGTATCGAATTTTTTTTAATTGGCTCCTCAAGTTTTCGGGGGCAGCTGCCCTTTGTCCACTTTTCTACAAGGGGCAAGAGACATGCTGTAGGGCTTTGGGGGATCTGGGTTTTGCTCACGGATTTGTCGTTTTGACCAGCTCCCTCCGGAAAAAGGGGTGTGTTTCATTATTCCTGGGGTTCTCTTTATGAAGGGTTTTTTGGGAGTGTAGCCAAGGGGAGGTTTTTTTCTCCAAAAAAAAAAAGATGTTTTTAACTGTCGAAAAAATCCTTTTATTAAGTTTTTTTTGTACGTTTTCTATTACTCGTTTTCAAAAAATTTTTTTTTTTTTTTTTTCTGTAAAATTTTTTAAAGTTTTCCTATTGGTTTTTTTTAAACGTTTGGAATAACCCCGTTCCCTCTTTAGGCGTAGTAGGGTTTGGTCTGCGAAGAAATGCTTTTTTAAGTTTTTAGTTTAATATTATTATAAAAGTTGGGGGGAAATTACAAAGAGGGGGGGGGGGGGACAGGGATACAAAGTTTAGAAATATATAAATACAGAAAAAGAGCTTTCCAGAGCCAGCAGGCTCCTAGGGAACCATGAGTGGCTCTGGTCCGGTGGGCCCCACGGTGGAGCTCTTGGAGTGCGAGGTATGAACTGCGTAGCTTGTTTGATTTGCTTTTGAAAGATTTGTCACCATTAGAATGGTGACGCGGGCCTTTACTGCTCAAAGGTCAAAAGGTCTTGGGAATGGGTACAATGACTGCCTGCTTCCACGCCGGGGGGAGTCTGCCTGTGGCGAAGGAAATGTTGATGAGGTGTAGCAGTTCCTCGTGTGCCTTGGGACCAGCCTTCTTGATCATGCTGTAAGTGATCTTGTCAGCACCTGCCGCCGTGTCCTTGCGTGTCTTGAAGGTATATCGCAGTTCTTTGATGGTGAAAGGGACGTCCGTAGGAGCTGCCTCGAGGCAGGAACGACTAACTGGCGGCTATTCTGGCTGGAAAGAGGCGTCGCTGAGTGTCTTGAACAGCTTGGGCATGTTGTGCTGTGCTGCTTCTGGCGGCTAAGGATTGTACGAAGCGGTTAGCTTCATCGGCGGGGTTGGGGTGAACGGCCTGTCGGACGGAGGCTTTTCCCGATAGCATGTGGATCTTTTTCCACATGGCTCAGAGGTTGGAGCTGTGGTTGATGGAAGAGCACCATTCGAGCCAATTTTGCGTTTTTTATATTGCGCGTAGCTTCCCTTGCTATCCTGATGGCTGCTCGTAAGAGTGTTCTGGTTTCCTCTGTGTTGTGGCGCCTGTTTAGCTTTCTGGCTTGGTTAATTCTGTTGTTGTACTCCCTGACCTCAGCGTTGTAGAACCATCAATCTTCGTGAAGGACTAGACCGGGCTTAGTGAGCGGGATAGCAATGTTGGCAGCTTCGTGAAAAGCCGCCGTGAGGCGGTCTTCGGCCTCTTCGAGGGAGTCAGGGGTGGGGGTTGAGACTAGGATGCTGGCAATCGAACGTTCAAAGGTGTGCCAGTTAGCCCGGTTTAAATTCCATTTTGGTGGAGGTGGGGTTCGTGTCAGTTTCCTGGTTTGGAGTGTTGTGCAGGAGGCAAAGTGGTCGCTGGCTAGGTGTGGGTGAAGTTCCCATGTGGCGTCGCGGTTTAAGTCCTGCGAGACAAATGAGAGGTCCAGGACACCCCCGGCGATGTGTGTGGGCTCGCCTTTGTTGAGAAGGATCGCCTCTGGCACGCTCGTCATGGCCTCAGCAATGTGGTGACCGCTCCTGTTCGTTCTCCCGCGTGAACCCAGGGCTTCGTGATGCGCATTGAAGTCACCGCCGACCAACACATGGGAAGTGGTGCAGAGAGAGAGAACTTCGCTGACGTCTAAGGTCTCATTGTGGCCAATTCTGTTGTATATGCTGTATACAAGGAGTTCGAGGTTGCGCAGTGTGATCTTCACCGCGATTACCTCTACTCTGTCTCCACAGGGCGCAGGGATAGGGATGAGTGTGCTTGGAATGTTGTTTTTGACCAAGATGGACACGCCTCGGCTCTGGCCTTCCACTGCTGGCTGATGGTATGCTCTGTAGCCCCTGAAGTTAACCGAAGTGCTATCTGGGAGCAGAGTCTCCTGGAGAAAGATCACGTCCCTGCTGTTTTCTTGTGCGTCCGCCATCAATTGGTGAAGCCTGCCGCGGACGCCGTTAACGTTCCACTGCAGGATTCGGACGGCGTCAGCTTGTTGGCGGAGGAGGAGCGTGTCTCTCTCTTGCCGTGATTGCTGAGTTTTGTGAATGCCGAGTGTTGTTGAAGATGTGTTTCCTTGGTCAGGTGACGGGTGATCGGAATCCCAAGAAGTTGCTTCTCCCTGTCTATGGACGCCGACGCCGGTGTGGTCCCTGGGGGTGGGAGAGGAGCTGTCTCGGCTTGGGATGGGAAAGTTGTCTCGACTTGGGACGGGAGAGGAGTTGTCTCAGCTTGGGGCGGGATAGGAGTGGCTTCGGCTGGTGGAGAGGGGACTCTATGGGGGGGAAGGCGAGTGACTATCACTGTCTCGGCGACGTCGTCCAGCTGTTCCTCCGGAACATCTTTGCCGAGGAGAGCCACCAGTGCCCCTGCGAAAGTCTTGAAGAGATCTTTCAGTTCGGTTTTGGTGATTGTGATCTGATCGTCTTTCGGTGCCACTTTTATCATCTGGATCGGGATTGGGACTTCGAGACGTTGTCGAGGTTGAAGGTAACAACCCCTCCAAACTCCTCGCCCGAGAGCAAGAGCGGGGAACTAGCTGGGGTCCGCTCCGTTGGGTCGTGTTCCGGCTGCAGGAGGTGCTGTTCTCCGGCCCCAGGTCGACGTGGTTGAGAGAGCTGATCTGTGGATGTTCTGTGATGGCGTGAATGATCTCTGGCCCCATGTTGACGTGGGGGCGAGTGCTGGTCGATGCGTCGACATAAAGGACATCTGTGTTGTTCTTTGTGCTTCCACCAGTGTCCTTCTTACAACGCAGTTGCGATTCCACGCGTGGTGTGTTTCTCTGCAATTTGGGCATTTGGCAGTCGTGGCGGTCCCGGCCTTGTGCTTTTTTTTTTTTTTTTTTTTTTTTTTTTTTTTTTTTTTTTTTTTTTTTTTTTTTTTTTTTTTTTTTTACACATCACAAGGAACTGGCCAAGGGCACAACAAAAATGGGTGACACAAAGCCCGTTTAGTTGCCAGTCTCTATAAAGAAGACAGTAAGAGAATAAAATAAAAACAGAGGGGTAGGCCAATTTAGTTCGGGAGGTGTCTTGTTACTCTTCTTTTGAAAAGATTTCAGTCATAGGAAAGTGGAAAAATAGAACCAGGA
>JACEEZ010003518.1:55000-92500 GCA_016584305.1 Chionoecetes opilio | reverse complement strand
ATATATGCATATTATTTATATATAAATATATATTCAAGTCGCTTGTGATCCTTGTCCTACTCTCTGGTTGTGAGACATGGACACTACATAGCGACTTGATGAGACGAATCGATGCCTTTGGTAATAAGTTTCTTCGAAGAATCATGGGGTATCGCTGGGATGATGACGTGTCAAACCAGCGATTGCACCGTGAGACTGAATCGAGGCATATTACCTGCATAGTCCGTCAGTGCCAACTTCGGCTATATGGGCATGAGACCCGGTACCCTGAAACCGATCCTTCCCATCGGATTCTATCTTTAAGAGACAATCCGGCGGGGAGAGGGGCAAGGGGCCGACCGCAAGGCTCGTGACTGGGGCAACTTGATGCTTCCTGTCGAGAGTTGCTTGGTATTGGAAGGAAGCCTGCATGGAGACTCGTGCGAGGTGACCCTGCGAGTGGCGTCGTAGGAATGGCGAAGCGACGTCATTGGAGCTGATTGGATTGGAGCTGAAGTCAGCTCCAATCACTTTTCACAGTATTCATTACTTTTTAATATGCACATAATGTATATGCATATTAATGTTGTGCTAATTCGTAGTAAGGACCTAAGAGTCTGATTTTATTCGCTTAAATGCCGTCCGTAAATCCTCAAGTTAAAAAAGCAGGTCTCAGAGTAAAAAATAATAAATTAATTAAATTACTAAAACTGCCAGTGCGATTGTTCACGCCCTTAGGATCAATCTACTGTATTTTGTCCTTGCTCAACACCTCGAGTATTATGATGTGACAACGCGAAGGAGTTTAGCAACGCATAATGATTAATTTCGTAATGAATTTGCAGGGATTCTAACACATTACAAACAGCCTTTAAGTTCATTTTTGTCCAATAGCTCACCTCTGAATACTGCTGTAAGGGACTCTACCAGTTAATTTATGTGCATTATCCTATATACCTTAGAGCTCTAAAAATATCGTAAAATAAATAAAATAAATAGCCAAAAAAATAGTTAATTAAACATACAAATGCATCCCTATATTTTTTTCTGGTAGGATGCGAAAAAAGGCACACACAGCCCCACGTTACATCTGCAACACTCTGTTCGAACTACAGATTTCCAGTTCTCACCCATACACTTCATTCTAGCATGACAATGATGAAGTGGTTGAACAAAATGTTTTGCTTTGTCATATCTCATCTCCTCTGTTTATGGTACAGAAAGTTTTCTTTTGCCTTTGGCTTTTGGCTCTACTTAATACATATGTATGTAGGCCATAACTAATTCTCATTTAAATGACAGCTGATCAACAGAGGTTCCTCTTCTCTGAGCTATTTGCCAAGCATTTTGAACTGCAGCATCCATGTAAATTGACTCCACCACCACTTTTTGCCACGAATGCCAATACAATAATCATTGATATTCTGGTCAATCATATTTCTACCGCCCACATTACAATTATAGGCCTGGACAACATAAAAAATATGTATTATTGTGTTCTTTTTGTCTTTTCTTGACCATCGTTTCACTTTTCTAATAGGATTTTGACCATGAACAGTAAATTAAACAGTTTCTACAGCATTTTAGTAATCATGTCCATCTAGTTACTTTCACTTCATTTGCACCTACTTTTCCAGAAATGGATGAGGAACTCCCTCGTTCTTTCTTATCCATTGCTGCAACACTGGGCAGAGGGCATCTCTCTTCCAGTCTGGCGCTCTGAGTGGTCCCCGATACATTATAGCTTCTCTGGCATAGCTCAATTAACAGTGGTATTGTAGTGAAAAAAGTGTATAAGAAAATATGGTATGGAATATATGTCTTATGTTCACTGTAACTCTCAATCAGGTGCAAAACAGTATATGCATATTTTCCAAATTCACCCGCAATCTCTTCGTTCCCTTTATAAGTCTTTCCTTGGTATGGGTCAAAAGCTTGCAGGTATCCAGATGGGGTATTTTGACACCATATCTTGTACCCAAAGCGAATCGGTTTGTTACGACTGGATTGTTTGCAGCAGTTTTTCCCAAATTACTTTACCATTGCTTCATCGTGTGATATTTGTTGTGAAGGGATAACGTGCCCCGTAAACTTCTTTTGGAGATGATTGATTAACGGACGAAGTTTACAATATTTGTCAATTGTCTAGCACGTCAGTAGCATTGAAGTGGAGGCATTTCTTCAACATATCAAATATATCTCGCCGCTTTGATGAACTTATAGTCTTGTTGTTGTCATCATGGTCATGAGACGAATGCATGGCTTTGTTGGGTAATGAATAATTGTAGCCAGAAATAATCAAAATGGCCAAGAACACTCTGAATTAATTTGTGCATACACCAGCGTCAAGATAGCTATAGTTTTCCTTCAAACAGGATTTAGTAATTTGCTGTTTTGTGTGTTCAAGGATTTCTTCATCAAAGAAAAGCTCAAAAAGCTCAACTATGCTGAAATATCTATATATACTGTAATTTTGTCCAGAAAATAGATGGAAATGTGCATGGCTTCCTATGTCATTCACCCATTTTATCTTAGCATTTTTGTGTCACATTACGTTTTTTTTTTATGGTGTTCACCTCCTGTCTGGAGTAATTCTCGAGTTCATTACTTGATACTTCCCCTCGTTCATTATTATCACAACGAGATACTCGAAATTCAACAGGAGCTAACAAATGGTTCCCAGACAGGCACCCAGGACATAAGAACATAAGAAAGAACATAAGAAAATAAGGAAGCAACAAGAGGCCGTGAGACCTCAACAAGAGGCCGTGAGACCTACACGAGGTAGTTCCTGAAATACGGGACTCAATACGGTTCCTTCCTCCTCGCCGCCAGAATCCTCATCTGTCAGGCTGCTAACATCTAGAGGCTCAATAAACAAATCTTATCCCCTAATCAAGTCCTCTAGAATGTCTAAGGCTTCATTGACAGTCAGTGGTTCCTTTCTGCAAAGCAATCGGGAAATATTTTTCTGCAGGTTTGCATATTACAGCATGTAAATACATTGACTGTCAACAAAATGTGCACGTATTTTCCTAAGGTAACAATATGGTAACCTAAATTATAATCTTGAATTAGTAGTACTCTGCAATATAATTCAGATGTGAAACCTTATCACTATATATCACTCATATAGCCCTAACGTATAGTAGATATACATTTCATGTATATTAAGTTCTAAGAAAATTTGAGCTTCACCTTTTTGAAGATGCCATTTTGCCAGAAATAAGTAGAGAGGTAGTCTGCACGACGAGCGTCATTCTTCATTGGTAGAATTCAACAGACTAACTGGTTTTTGTATACGAGTTAACGGAGGATTGTGTACCGCTCATGTCAATACTTGCAGAAACCTGCTAACGTGTCGCACTCAGTTGTCAGACTGGAAGGAAAATAACAAAACATATAGTAACCATATTGTTATCCTAGAAGAGAAAGGGTTTTAATTTGAAGAATAAGAGTGAAATACTCCGTGTATTTCAAGTTATAACATAACATACTAACCTTACTGTAATTCAGTTAACCTCCTCTACTAACTATATGTCTAATTATAGTGCATATGTTGCAGGTAGTATAAATTTTGCTCCTAACGAAGGCTCTCCCTCATGGCACTAGTGCTATTATGTCCAAGCTACTCTACCAGGGGGTAATACATTAGTTACTCTATGTAAAGATATTCTTAAACAAAAAGTATTAATACTTTAGCAGCTTAGTGCCAAAAATGTCTGTCAAAGGAAGTTACTGCCATAAGGTCTCTTTTCGCACATTATTTTTGCTTAAAATACTATTCGAGCTTAATTAAATTAGCTCTTATCACTTTCCAGAGAACGATTAATACATACATTACTCTCTGATATGTTAGAAAAAAAAAAAATGCATATAATGGCGTGATAATTTTTATTATAGACCCGGAGTCTCGTAATTATTAGCCTAACAACCGTATTCCTCATGAATAAATAAGTAAGTCTCAAAATAACAGAATACAATAAATAAATGAAGTATCTAAACTCTAAAATAGCAGCAAAGGCCAATGTTAAGCATGCCTAGTGAGGTTACTGCCATTAGCAGTATCATCGCACATTTTGATTGATTTAGAATACTACTATTTGGGCTGAAGTCATCAGCTCCAATCACTTTTCAGAGGATTCATTACTCTCTGATATGTACAGAATATATATGCATATTTCAATGCTGTGATAATTCGAAGTAAAGACCTGGAGTCTGATTTTATTAGCTTAGAACCCTTACTCCTCAAGTTTAAAGAAGCAGGTCTCAAAGCTACAATAATAAATAAATGAAATTATTAAAACTGCTAGTGCCAATTTTCACGTCCTTAAGGCCAATCTACTGTATTTTGTCCTTACTCAACACCTCGAGTAATATGATGTGATAACAGATGTGGAATTTAGCAACACACTTGTTAATTAATTTGCAGGGATTTTAACGCCATATTAACAGCTTCTGAGTAAATATTTTCCGATTGCTAATATATGAACACTGCTGAAAAGGACTCTACCAGTCTATTTATTTGCATTATCATTATATAATTACTTGTGTTATACCAACAATTATTATTGTGATTCCTCTTTGCTATGTTGATAAGGAAGCTCTTATCTCGTATAGGCATTTTTATGGACAATTACCAGCAACAACAAGAATCTTTAGTACATAATGTTGAAACAAGATTAGGTAAATGTATCTAGACCATATATACATATATATTATTAGCACTCAATAGCTCGTTGGGCTGAGTACTTTGGGCAGTCATTCACGGTGGACCTTCCAATTGAGGAACTTTATTTTACACCACTGGGTTACGGGTAGTTGATGTCGATCCTCCCATTGACGAAACTGCACCCTCTCATGACGATGTCAGAAAGGCTGTAGCAAAGTTGAAGGGTGGAAAGGCAGCTGGTGTTTGTAATATCAGTGCGGAGCTCCTCAAAGCTCGGGGTGACGTCATGATCCGCGGTTTGCATGCTGTCCTGACTGCCGTGTAACAATCAGGTACCATTCCTCCTGACTGGAAAAGGGGGCTGGTCGTCCTTATCTGCAAGGGAAAGGAGACCGTCAGGACTGCAACAATTACCGCGGTATTACACTGTTCAGCGTGCCAGGCAAGGTGCTTGCCCATCTATTGCTGACGCGGATCTGAAGTCATCTGCTGAATCATCAGAGACATCAGCAGTCTGGGTTCACGCCTGGTTAGTCAACAACGGACCGTATCCTAGCGCTTCGTGTCCTGGTGGAAAGCCGAAATGAGTTTCGACAGGAGATGCTTGCAGCCTATGTTGATATCAAGAAGGCGTTTGACTCAAAGCATCGTGAGTCACTCTGGGATCTTCTGCGACTTCGCAGGATTCCTACAAGGACTCTTGGTTTGATGACTGGTCTGTACACTGGGACTGAGAGTGCTGTGATGTCATGGGGGAGGTGTATCCAGCATCTTTCCAGTTAATACAGGAGTGAGGCAAGGGTGTGTTCTTGTCCCATCACTTTTCAACACTTGTATGGACTAGATATTGGGCAAACTTGTAGATCAAAGTGATTGTGGAGCATCCCTCGGCAACACCAAGATCACTGATCTTGTTTTCGCTGATGATGCAGTAGCCTTTGCTAAGTGGCTGGAGGTCCTGGTGATGGGTCTTGAGGCGCTGCACGAGGCAAAGCCTTTGGGACTTGAGGTCTCCTTGCTTAAGACCAAGGTCCAGGTGTTTGAAGTCTTACTAGATGAAACAGTATAGTCTCTTCATTCGTGCGGCGAGGACATTGAGATCTTGCAAAGTTGTAAATACCTTGGTAGCGTCCATAATGACGGCGGGTCACTTAAAGAGGTCTTCCAACAGATTGGCATAGTCCACAGTGTTATGGACTCGCTCAGCAAGAGTATTTGGCGTTGTCGGTACCTGTGCAGTAGGACAAAGATCCGTATCATCAAATCGCTTGTGATCCCCGTCATACGGTATTGTTGTGAGACATGGACACTAAATAGCGACTTGAAGAGGCGAATCGATGCCTTTGGTAATAAGTCTTCGCAGTATCATGGGGTATCGTAGGGAACATACATAACGTGTCACGTGCATATCAGCGATTGCACCGTGAGACTGAATCGAGGCCTATTACCTGCATAGTCCGTCAGCGCCAACCTCGGCTATATGGGCACGTGGCACGCTACCCTGAAACCGATCCCTCCCATCGGGTTGTGTCTGTAGGAGACAATCCGGCGTGGATGAGGCCAAGGGGTTGCCCACAAGGCTCGTGGCTGGGGCAAGTTGACGTTTCTTGTCGAGAGCTGCTTGGTATGGGTAAGGAGCCTGCATGGGGACTCGTGGATGGGGTGCGTGGTGACCCCCAGGAGTGAGCGTCGTAGGGTGGGCGAGGTGACGCCCCAGCGGCGTATGCCCCCAATAATTGATGATTGCATGCTAACTGCTCTTCTGAACTTGCTAACTGCATACCCCCGCTTGTGTTACCATGGCCTCGCTGCAAATGACTTTCCACTCTTTACCAAGAGAGACACTTATCATATGATGAGAGAGAGAGAGGGAGAGAAAGAGAGGTAGAGAGAGGGAGAGAAAGAGAGGTAGAGAGAGGGAGAGAAAGAGAGGTAGAGAGAGAAAGAGCGAGAGAAAGAGAGACAAAGAAAGAAAGGAAGAGATAAATGGAAAGAAAGAAAGAGAACAAGAGGGAGAACATATTGTTTAAATATTTATTGATTGTATTTATATTACTCATTAGAACAGAAACATGCTGGAAAAGAAGACACCGTACGCAAAAAAAAGAGTATTAGCAAGACATCGGGCTCAGATGGTTTGGATGTGGGTTCACGGATCATCTGTTCGAAGTATATCTGCAACGTTTGGAACAAGCTCCTCCACAGTGTACAGATGGATTCGACGCTGGCAATATGATGGCTCAATAGAGGACAAACTTTTTCGAAAAATACATCGTAAATTATTTGTCAATTATCATAGTTTCTTTAATATATGGCCATATGGCGGCACATATAGCTGTCAAGGAAAAGTGCCAAAGTGGACTCAAACAGAATTGCAACAAAAAAAGATACTTCCTTATGACTTTCCCTTTTATCCTATAATGTATAATCAAATATAATCATATTTGCATAACGCATTATCATGTCAACTGAATATATGATAAGATAAGATAATTGATTGTGTATATTTTTCATGGCTTTTAGTGAATGAAATGAAATCCTTGGATAGCTAAATCACATCATGTATCAAAAAATTTGTATTAATTATAATATATTATTTGCACACACAATACACAAATATACATATATAATATTATATGTATATATAATATATATATTATATTTTATATTATATATTATGTATAATATATATATAGTATATATATATATTATGATATTATATATATATATATATTATTATATAATAATATAATATATATATATATATTATATATATATATATATATATATATATATATATATATATATATATATAATATATATATATATATATATATATATATATATATATATATATATATATATAAATATATATATATATAATATAAATATATATATATTATATATATATAATATATATATATATATATATATATATATATATATATATATATATATATATATATATATATATATAATATATATATTACATATATAGTATATGTATATATATATATATATATATATATATATATATATATATATATATATATATATTATATATATATATATATATATATATATATATATATTACAGGGAAGTACTGTAACCAGTGATTTCATTAAATCACTGAAATTTTCTGTTAATTCATGTAATCACTGTTTAACTTGGTGATTTCACGTAATCCCTGAAATTCCAAGGGATTTCATGAAATCCCTACATTAGAGCCTCAGGGATTTCACGTATTCCCTGCTGTATACCTTTGCTTAAGATTTTTCATTGACTTCATAACAGTCACAGAATAAAACATGGTTACATGAACTTTATGAGCATGAATACGTGTCACAGGATTAAATATGATTAAAATAAAAAAAGGGATAAAATTGGGTTACATGAACAACGAACATAAAAAAAACCTCACTAATACAGAAATAAATTAATTTGTTGACACAAGTACAGCTCTCATGACAACTTGAATTGCTATAAGCTTTGCCTTGAAACATTTACATCGGTTCGTCTGGCACCGTTTCGGTCCACTGCAGTTGCATTTCTTGAAGCCTTGTCCTCCCGAGGTTGATTGGGCGACAACAGTTGAGCGTAGCGACACTTTTTTGTTCAGGCTGACATCTTGTTCGGTCAGTAGTCGCTGCGGACACAGATCGAACTGGTTCCTGGACAACTGTCCGTTCAGAATCCCAGCCTTCAAAGCGATGCGGTATAAGTTTATGCGTGTCAAAGTATCTTGCTATGATGACACTGCGAATAGTGCGTGGGTCTCCTCTCCCACGATCTACAGAAGGGATGGGCACAGCTACATTTTCTTCTTGTTTCCCTGCCTTGAGGTCGACACGACATGTTGATAATGGCAGGTTGATGACGTCATCTACGATCGATGCACACTGGGTTTGTACAGTCATCAGCAGGCAGTCTAAGGTTCCAATTTAAGAGTGAAACAGATGTGCAGCTCTTTCACTATTATGACATTTGCAGACAAATTCAGTTTACTAATCAGTATATGTAGTTATATAATATATAATATATATATAATATATATATATATATATATATATATATATAATATATATATATATATATATATATATATATATATATATATATATTATATAATATATATATATATAATATATTATATTGTTTTAAGGTGCCTAATCTGCAGGGTTATTGACGCCGTCAGTATTAGTAAAGTATTGTAAAAACAGCGATAGAATGTCAGGGATTTCATGAAATCCCTAGGAATTTCAGGGATTACGTGAAATCCCCGAGTGAAACAATGATTCCATGAATTAACTGAATATTTCAGTGATGTCATGAATTCACTGGTTACAGTACTTCCCTGTAACATATATATATATATATATATATTATATATATATATATATATATATATATATATATATTATATATATATATATATATATATATATATACGTATATATATATATAATATATATATATATATATATATATATATATATATATATATATATATATATATATATATATATATATATATATTGGCCCCCCCGTTTCAATATTATGGGTACGCCACTGCACACAAACAAACACACACATAGGCTACACAACACACACACACACACACACAAACACACACACGCAGGTCGTTTCGTATGCACCATTAGTTATCTACCTGATGGAGATTGACACGCGTTACTGCCTCAAGTATGGCATCTATATAGGTAGTATGTTCTATAGGTACATGTGTACATGCGTGTGTTGTGTGTGTGTGTGTGTGTTTTAGGGGAGCGTGGTTAAGAGAAACCACTGAGGTGTATGAAGCTCCCTAATCACTGAAGGAGTTAATCATCGCTACTCCAGACTTCATGGAAAACACGGTGTCACGCCCTTCACAAACAAAACCAGTAACAGTATTTTGTGCGTCTTGTATGCATTGTATGTGTCAATAACATTATTGTACATACATATAGTGGGATGAGTACAACATTCTTGAATCCTTGATTATAATTATGGTTATAGACGAGGTGCTGAACAAATAAACTTCCCAATTCTTCCCAAAGAAAAGCCTTCCCACAAACAATTTATATTAATACCATAATTCGTTATGAAGAATAGATCTACCAGGAAAACTGCTTTCCAGGGTCTGCAAGGTTGCCTTTAATCCATCGCTCTCGGCATAACTCAATTTAGTATCATAGCTATTAAACAGCAGTCACTGTACTTTGAGCTGACGCAAAAAGTGTTCATATAACATGCTTGCGTGTTGCCTTTGTGAGCCGCCGTCCAGAAAGGATGATATCCCACTGCGCCTTGCTACAGAAATGGTGTCTTCTTCCGTTCTTCCGTTGGTGTCACATAATATTGTGATATTCCGATCAATGAGAAACGGAAGGTCGTAAGTTATGAGAGAGAGAATAAAGGTGACGCAGCAATCGGTAACTTATGCCTGGGCAGTGACGTGACAGTGTTGTGTGATGTGGCTGGTGCGCTTGCCTAAAACTCTTATAGAAGGAGTCTATTAACAATGCACAGGATGGGCAGAGTCAGGGAGCGGCACAGCGGCGGCCTCACAGCGAGGGTGACGCCGGACACGATGACATTTTGTGGCAGAGTGGTGCTGGGACTCGCAGTGCTGGGAGTGACGGCAGCCAGGCTCCTAAGCCTTACGTCTCCCATCCTCAGAGAGTATCACAAGGCCTCTTCCGCTGACATCCTTTTAGAGGAACTCATCAATGGTCCGCTGCAAGGCCACAACATCCATCTCCTTGTGGATAAACATTCCTGCAACTCGATACCCAAACCTTGGAGTGACGCGGCCACCCTCCTGCTCGCCACGTACGACCACTTGACGGAAGGAAGCTATCCGACCCACTACCTGCGAGGCTCCAACTACATTGTTATCCTTCAGTACTCCAAGACCCCGAGTGTCTTTCTCAACCACCTCTGTGTGTCCGCTACATGGAATCCATCCTTCCTCTTACTGGTCAATACAAACGCCTCACAGTCCTCGGTGGAAGTCTTCCACCACGGCGCTGTGCAGCGCTCCCGCCACGTGGCCCTACTGCAGCCCGTTGCCAGGGCCACCACCCGCACCACCCCCTTCGCTGTGTTCACCAGCTTCCCCTTCCGCCTGAAAAAATCTCATGTTTTCATAGGTCCCTGGGATAAGAACAAGTATAAATCAGTGACAGACTTGTTCGTGGACCGCCACCCCAGCATGGAAGGCGCCGCGTTACGCTTGGGCTCCTGGTGCGACGATTACCCGTTCATTTACCTCCGTGAGGAGCAATGTGTCGGGACCAACCTGGACGCTCTGGGACTCATTGCCGCCACACTCAATTTTAGTTACGAGGTGCAGAAGGAGACTGAGGATCAGAGTTGGGGATCGCTGGAGGACGGCCGCTGGACGGGCATGCTGGGCGATCTGATCTATAACGACAAGAACCTTGTTATCAACCTATTCCTTGTCAACTACGATCGATGGCGGGACTTCGACATCACCTATCCATACCATGCCGAGGGTTTTGGGTTCCTGGCTCCCCTGCCGTCCCTTGTCCCGCAGTGGCAGAGCGTGACATACCCCTTCACGGGCACCTTGTGGCTGGCACTCGTCGTCTGCACACTCACCATTTCCATGCTGTCCACCCTCCTGTTCGCCGTCGTGGTGAAGCAGAGTGATTACACCAAACACTTCATGATGGTTAGTCAACATAACAAATTCACCATAGGCTGATATACTTGCCTTTTATGTCTTGCGTGTAATATTTGTTATCCTACTTAGCTTCTGTGCCTTTCATTTGACCTTAAATGCCTTCCTAACATGGCGAATGAGTATAGGCAGTGCGGGGTGTCAACATTGTGACCTGTCTTTCCCCTGTTCACCCCGAGGTGTGCGGCGGCGTACTGCGGCAGCCGATGGCGGTGGAGGGGCGGGCTTGGCTGGCGGCGTGGTGGCTGGCCTGCATCATCATCACCACCGCCTACACCACCAATCTCATCGCCTTCCTCACGGTGCCGCTGTACCCTGCACGCATGGAGACAGTGAATGAGGTGGTGCTGTCGCCCTTCAGGTATTGCTTTGTGTCACGCCAACGGAAGAAAAACTAATGCAGTAACGCCGCAACTTTCCTTATGAAGTGACAGCCTGTCGTATTTGCATCTTTGTATTCACCTAATTATATATTTACAATATTGTGTAAGAACACACACGCGCATGTGTAAAACCCATCTCTGGATAATGGCCTGATTATGAGCTGGACACTCGATCTCCAGCTGTTACCTACCCTCCCGGAAAGAACATATTTAGAGCTTATATTGTGCGTTTGTGTGTGCATGTATAAAAGGAAAGTAGGAACAGCAATATATTCCTTATTTGTCTACGTTTTACACTTTTTTCGGTGAATTATGAATCAACGACAGAGAAACACCGTCCATTGCTGAGGTAAGAGTGCGGTCTTGTTTATCGGCAGGTTGGTGATGCAGGACTACGGGAATTTCGTCCCTGCTGCCCTGAAGAACTCCAGTGACGTGAATCTCGCCGCCCTGGGCAGGAAGCTTGACCTAACGCCCGTGGCGCTGGGCTACGCGGCGTGCGTGCGTGCAGTGCTTGCGCGCACACATGTCCTGATCGAGACGTATTCCTACCTGCGCAACCTTCAGATACAATTCAGCGCCACTCATCACTCCTACCTCATGAAGGAACAGGTGCGCAGAGCTGGGCAGTATTTAAATACATTTGTGTATTTATAAATGTATATCTAAATACATTGGTTTTCATGTATTTAAATACAGTATTTAAATACATTAATGAGTATTTAAATACATTGTATTTAAATACATATTATATAAAAATGTAAATACTTTTTTATCAGTTAATTTGATCATAAACTCGACCAAATATCAAGCAACCCTGATGTTACAGTGAACCAGTGTTTCCACTTGCAAGGACATTTCCTTATTTTAAGGAAATTTAGGCTTGAGAAGGAAATTTCTAAGGAAACCTAATTCTAAACAATATGTAAGGAAATCCTAAAGAAATGCATTTTATAGACATTTCTAGAGATATGTAGATTAAGTTAAATAGCCAGGTGAGCTGATAATACATGCACATATTATTTGCCTTTGACAAAATGACCAAAGAACAAATTTTTATCGGTGCTAGTTTTTTTTATAATTTTCATATCTATAGCATCTACCTCAGCAAGGATAATGGGGAATCGGGAGGAGGGAGGTGGTGCAAAGGGTGCAAAGGGTGGTGGCTGGGTGGCGACGGGCAGCGGGACCCGCGGGACAGAGGGGTAGAGCTCTAACGATAAGTTTAGTTCCTCTCCTGCTGTCTGATAAACACCGTTAGCGTGTCTGCGATTCTATCCTCATCAGTCACTAGTATTCTGTGCATCCTCCAACCATTTCTATAGTGTATTTAGCTCCAATAATTTCAGTGTTGAAAGTGTGTGCAAACTTTTATGATAAAATGCAACTCGAACATTATGTCACGGAGTGGATTCCATAGTGTCGCAGATGGTTTATATAATGTTCAAAGGAATGCATACTTATATTGCAAATAGAAGAAAGAGTTTGGAAATTTAGATTTCATAATTTTGTGCATCACAGATTTTAAAATTATATAAGTGAATACTCTCGCAACTTGATGATTGAATGCATGGCATTAAAATTTGTGTATTTAAAATGTCTTTACAAATATACTTAAATACAATTAATGTATTTTATATTTAGTGGCTATATTCGAATAACTACATTCGTAAAATGTATTTAGTATTTGGTATTCAATTACATTTCTCTCATGTATTTATATTTAGTATTCAAATACATTCAATGTATTACAGCTCTGCATGTGTTCCACTCTTAAATTGCCTCCACGTTCTGAACTTGTATTAATGATCCACAACAAATTCTAACAGATATCATCCCCGAGCGTCCTCTATAAGAATCAATGATATATATTTTTTTACATCACAAGGAACTGGCCAAGGGCACAACAAAAATGGGTAACACAAAGCCCGTTTAGTTGCCAGTCCCTATAAAGAAGACAGTAAGAGAATAAAATAAAAACAGAGGGGTAGGCCAATTTAGTTCGGGAGGTGTCTTGTTACTCTTCTTTTGAAAAGATTTCAGTCATAGGAAAGTGGAAAAATTGAAACAGGAAGAGAGTTCCAGAGTTTACCAGTGAAAGGGATGAAAGAGTAAAGATACTGATTGACTCTTGCATTAGGAAGATGGACAGAATAGGGATGAGAATGAGTAGAAAGTCTTGTGCAGCGAGGCCGCGGGAGTGGGGGAGGCATGCAGTTAGCAGGTTCAGAAGAGCAGTGAGCATGAAAATAACGGTAGAAGAGAGCAAGAAAAGCAACATTGCGGCGGTGATTTAAGGATTGAAGACAGTCAGTCAGAGGAGAGGAGTTGATGAGACGAAAAGCTTTTGACTCAACCCTGTTTAGGAGAGCTGTATGAGTGGATCCTCCCCAAACATGTGAGACATACTCCATACATGGGTGGATAAGGCCCCTGTAGAGAGCAAGCAATTGGGAGGGAGATAAAAAAGGACGCAGACGCCACAGCACACCTAACTTCTTAGAAGCTGTTTTAACAAGATATGAGATGTGAGATTTCCAGTTCAGATTTTTAGTAAAGGATAGTCCTAGAATGTTCATTGTAGAAGAAGGAGACAGTTGAGTGTCATTGAAGAAGAGGGGATAGTTATCTGGTAGGTTTTGTCGAGTAGATAGGTGAAGAAATTGGGTTTTTGAGGCACTGAACAAAACAAGGTTTGCTTTGCCCCAATCAGAAATTATAGAAAGATCAGAAGTTAGGGGCTCGGAAGCATCTCTCCGTGAATCACTTAGTTCCTGTTGAGTTGGACGTCTAATAAACGACGTTGAAAATGCAGGGGAGAATCATCAGCGTAGGAGTGGATAGGGCTTTGAGTTAGACTTAGAAGATCATTAATAAATAATAGAAAGATAGTGGGTGATAGGACAGAACCCTGGGGAGCACGACTATTGATAGATTTAGGAGAAGAACAATGTCCGTCTACAGTAGCTGCAATAGAACGGTTTGAAAGGAAAGTTAAAATGAAGGTACAGAGAGAAGGATAGAAACCGGATGAGCGTAGTTTGGAAATTAAAGATTTGTGCCAGACTCTATCAAAAGCTTTTGATATGTCAAGGGCAACAGCAAAAGTTTAACCGAAACCCCTAAAGGAGGATGAACAAGATTCAGTTAGGAAAGCTAGAAGATCGCCAGTAGATCACCCTTTACGGAAACCGTACTGACGATCAGATAGAAGATTGTGAGCAGATAGATGGTTAAGATTTCTTATTAAGTATAGATTCAAAAACTTTAGAAAGGCAGGAAGTCAAAGCTATAGGACAGTAGTTTGAAGGATTAGAACGGTCACCCTTCTTAGGAACAGGTTGGATGTGAGTAAACTTCCAGCAAGAAGGAAAGGTGGAAGTAGATAGACAAAGAAGGAAAAGTTTGACCAGGCAAGGTGCAAGCACAGAAGCACAGTTTTTGAGAACAATAGGAGGGACTCCGTCAAGACCGTAAGCCTTCCGAGGATCAGGCCAGAAAGGGCAAAGAAAACTTCATTACGAAGGATCTTAATGACAGGCATAATATAGTCAGAGGGTGGAGGAGAAGGAGGAACAAGCCCTTCATCAGCCAGAGTGGAATTTTTAGCAAATGTTTGAGCGAAGAGTTCAGCTTTAGAAGTAGATGAGACAGCTGTGGAGCCATCTGGGTGAAGCATAGGAGGGAAAGATGCAGAAGAAAAATTGTTAGAGATGTTATTAGCTAGATGCCAGAAGTCACGAGAGGAATTTGATTCAGAAAGATTTTGACATTTTCTATGAATGAAAAAGTTTTTGGTAAGTTGAAGTAAAGATTTGGCATGACTACGGGCATAAATATAAAGGGCATGAGTTTCAGGAGATGGATGCTTACGGTACCGTTTGTGAGCCACCTCTCTATCTCGGACAGCATGAGAACAAGCAGAGTTAAACCAAGGTTGACGGGCTTTAGGATTAGAGAAAGTATGTGGAATGTACGCCTCCATGCCAGAGACTATGACCTCAGTTATGCGCTCTGCACAAAGAGATGGGTCTTTGACATGGAAGCAGCAATCATTCCATGGAAAATCAGAGTAGTACTGCCTTAGGTCTTCCCACTTAGCTAAGTTGAAGTGCCAGAAGCACCACCGCTTAGGTGGGTCCCGAGACGGTACCGGAGCGATAGGACAGGTTACAGAAATAAGATTGTGATCGGAGGAACCCAACGGAGAGAATAGTTTCACAGAGTAAGCAGAAGGGTTAGCAGTTAGGAAAAGATCAAGAATGTTGGGCGTGTCTCCAAGGCGGTCAGAAATACGGGTAGGGTGCTGCACCAGCTGCTCTAGGTCTTGGAGGATAGAAAAGTTGTAGGCTTGTTCACCAGGTTGGTCAGTGAAAGAAGATGATAGGCAAACCTGGTGGTGAACATTGAAGTCCCCAAGAATGGAAATTTCAGCTAAAGGAAAATATGAGATGTGCTCCACTTTTGATGTTAAATAGTCTAAGAATTTTACATAGTCAGAGGAGTTAGGTGAGAGATATACAGCACAGATAAATTTAGTAAAAGAGTGACATTGAAGTCGAAGCCAGATGGTAGAAAATTCGGAAGATTCAAGGGCGTGGGCACGAGAGCAAGTGATGTCATTGCGCACATATACGCAACATATACGCATTCCAAGGCCATATTCCAAGGCCAAGGAAATAAAGATCCCTTGGACTTGAAAAGTTCAATAATAATCTCAGGAAGCCGAAGGATTGTCACATTCTCACATTCTCCACAGTCACTTCAAAAATCAATATCTGAATACATTGTCATTTTAGACTAGGAATATTATGTGAAAAGGGGCCCAGAAATCACTTGAGGGGTAACGGTTTGTTACAAGCTATCACCCATACTAGGATTGAACCATGACACCTCCTGAGCAGTATTAGCCTGGATGACACTTGATATTTTGATTTGGGACCTCACAGTGGGTTATTTTGTGCAAGAGGTCAATCGGGAAATATCCGATTTTCTCGAAAATACAAAAATGTCAATAAAATGACCAACTTTTTTTTGGTGTCAAAATGAGCAGAAAAACAATTCATATTGTAAAAATACTAGTTCATGCTATAGAATTGGGAAATGTTTAAGAGAATGGCAAAAGCTACGACCACACAAACTACACACGCTGGGGAGTGATATATGGTGCTGATATAAGTCAATTAGACAGTTCACACCCAGACGTCTACCAACAATTCATGGATGGTGACCTCGTTGTGAAATCAACACGCAGGAGCTCCAACCAAATTAGCACTGATCTTGCACTGGAGCACGTCAACAAAGTCGGGAAAGTCGCTGGTGGTCTGATCGGAATAACTCGAACAGACAGTGCAAGGGACAAATGGTGCCTGACATACAACGAGCGAAGCCGAATTGTTGACTAAACCACTTCAATGTTTGGCATGGCAATCGATGACACCGAGTATGCACCATCTGCGTACAAAGATGGCGGTCCAGCAAGAATAAAGAGGGACAGAGAAGATGTTCAAAAGCTACAGGAAACGTTATCACGATTCACAATATTTGACAGTGAGAGCAGCGCAGGCGACGAGTTGACCTGTCTGATGACAATGGATCTTACCCCTGAAAACATCAAGAACGCTTTACTGACCGCTGAAACCCATGGATAATCAAAGATCAAAGAATTTGTGGAATCACGGATTTGCAAACAAGACGTTGGCTTTCATGTAAAATTGAAATAGTCACAGAGTCCTACACTGACGACAATGTACACGCTAGAAACGAGGAAGGATGCTAGTCAAAAGGGTCAAACCATCAAAGCAGACAGGCTTCTTTTTCTAGCGGCTTCTGTGGCACAGGACTCCGGACGTGATATAGACCTTAAAAGTCTTCTGAGTCGTGAACTAACACCGGTCCCCACTGTCATTGGCAGACAGGGCAGGACGCCTACGTCCTACGAATAAAGCTGCGCTCGGGAAGATCTTGGAGGATGGAGTAACTGTTGAGGTCCTGCCAAAGTCTTCGCTTAAGACATGTTTTATCATAGATGGTCAGGCATTGGTATAAGCCATTGGAAAACCAACGTGGGCAAAGTCATTTGGAGATCTGGCTGATGTCTTCAATGCATCAGTGTTCAGTCATCTCAATGAGCACTGCTCAAGAGTCGATGTGGTTTTCGATCGATATAGTATCACATCAATCAAATCTGGGACCCGGGAAAGGAGAGAGGGGCGAGTACGTTCTATCTGGCGCAAGATCGACAGCAGAGAGATTCCATTTCCCTGCCAACTGGAAGCAGTTCATGGACTTACCAGAAAACAAGGCAAATCTTACCAAGTTTATCAGCGATCAAATGATGTTGGAGGCAAAAAAGAACCGACCCACTTGTGAGTTGATCACTGCAGGTGGGTTTGAGGAATAAACCAAAGTAGCATCGTCACAGGGGTCTGATGTTGAACAGCTGCAATCATCTCACGAGGAGGCCGATACACGTATAATATTGCATGCCAAGGCGGCCTATATGGATGGATACGAACGGATCATAGTCTCGTGCAGGGACACCGACGTATTGGTACTGTTCACACACTTCGCGGGACAATTAAGTGGAGAGCTCTGGATGAGAACTGGCACAAGGCAGGAACGGCGTTATGTGGCTGTGCACGACATACAGTTGACACCGACCATGCAGCGTAACATCCTGTTGTACCATGCGGTTAGAGGATGTTACAAGATGTGTCAGTCAACCAAGTGGACACGGGAAAAAGACGACATGGAAGGTATTACAGCAACACGGAGCATTGTTTGATAACCTCGGACGTGGCACGCTGTCAGAATCCATCATACGGAGTGTGGAAGAGTTCTTCTGCCGCATTTACTCACCAGCTTCGGACGAAATTAACATCAACGATGTGCGATACCGCATGTTTCAAAAGGGCACCAAAGACCAAGAAAATCTTCCGGCAAGTCGAAAATGTCTTGAACAACACATCAAACGCGCACACCACCAGTCTCAGGTGTGGTTCCAGGCAGATGTACCAATCCTGAAATCGAGTCGCCCATTGGTAGTGTATGGTACGAGGATGCTACGAGGAGACTACACCCACACGTCAGTGTGGACGATCCTCTGCCAAACGAGTTTTACAGACATATCTGCTGCAAGTGCAAAAATTGTGCAACTTCCAGATGCTCTTGTAGGGCCAAGAACTTGAAGTGCATAGCTGCATGTACCTGTAATAATGGAGTGTGTCTCAACCCATACAGTGTGGTAATTGAAACGGACTCTGAGTGTCTTAAACACGACATTCTTTCATTTCATTTCATGTACATGTAAACTTGCATAAAAATATGCAATGATGCGCCGTTTTCGTCCATCGTTCACTGTTGCGTTACTTACATTTTTACTAGATGTATGGTATGTTTGTAATAAGTAATGAAATCTACTCATTATTATAAGATAAACAAATATTTTTACAATATTGCTTGTTATTCTGCTCATTTTGACACTAAATATAAGTTTGTACCTGCATTATTGGTCATTCTATTGACATTTTTGTATTCGAGAAAATCCGATATTTCGCGACTGGCCCCTTTTCATTGAATATTCCTAGTCTATATATACTCATTATTATAGCATAAATCAATATTTTTACAATATGGCTTGTTATTCTGCTCATTTTGAAACAAAAATAAATTTTGTAACTGCATTATTGGTAATTTTCTTGAAAATTGTGTATTTTCGAGAAAATCCAAAATTTCGCGATTGGCCCCTTTTCATATAATATTCCTAGTCTATACTCATTATTATAGCATAAAGCAATATTTTTTCAATATGGCTTGTTATTCTGCTCATTATGACAGCAAAATAAAGTTTGTAACTGCATTATTGGCCATTTTATTGACATTTTTGTATTTACGAGAAAACTTGACATTTCGCGATTGACCTCTTTCACAAAATAACCCACTGTGAGGTCCCAAATCCATATATCAAGTGTCATTGAAGCTAATATTGCTCAGGAGGTGTTATGGTTCAATCCTAGCATGGGTGACAGCTTGTAACAAACCGTTACTCCTCATGTAAAATTTTGAGATTATATTCCTAGTCTATTTACAGTACACATATTATGCTGCCCAGAATCATTGTAAGATATCAAAATATCTATAATAATATAAGCGAAAGTGTGTCTGTCTGTCTGTCTGTCTGTCTGTCTGTGTGTGTGTGTGTGTGGTATAGGTTCCGCCCCCCGTGGCGCAATCACCTCATATGGGACATTTTTGAACCGGGTTGACCAGGGGAAGGTCATAAGCCCCTTATGAGATGATTCGATCACTTTTTTTTTTTTTTTTTTTTTTTTTAGCAGCCATCTATATTAATAAAAGCGAAAGTGTGTCTGTCTGTCTGTCTGTCTGTCTGTCTGTCTGTCTGTGTGTGTGTGTGTGTGTGTGTGTGTGTGTGTGTGGTATAGGTTCCGCCCCCCATGGCGCAAACACCTCATATGGCACATTTTTGGAATCGGGTCGACCAGGGGAAGGTCATAAGCCCACTTATAGATGATCCGATCACTTTTTTTTTTTTTTTTTTTTAGCAGCCTATTAGCGAGAATTGTGAAAACAAAAGTGGGTTGCGAGAATTGAGGAAGCCTTGATGTAGGGTAATGGGTAATGGGTGAGTGAATAGGTGGGGTGATGGGTAATGGGTGTGGGGTGATGGTGAGTGAATGGGTGGGGGGTGATGGTTGGGGGTGATGGGTGATGGGTGAGGGAATAGGTGGGGGGTGATGGGTAATGGTGAGTGAATGGGTGTGTGGTGATGGGTAATGGGTGAGTGAATGGGTGGGGGTGATGGGTAATGAGTGAGTGAATGGGTGGGGGGTGATGGGTAATGGGTGAGTGAATGGGTGTGTGGTGATGGGTAATGGGTGAGTGAATGGGTGGGGGTGATGGGTAATGGGTGAGTGAATGGGTGGGGGGGAATACATACATTTCTAATCCATGATTCAGAAAGTTAAAAGGGCTATCTGGAGAGTCCATGTTTTGGTGGGCCGAAGGCCCACCAACCACAGGGGGGTGGGCCAAAGGCCCACCAATAGCCCTCCGCAGGAGCTAGCCAAAAAGTCCGCCCGGAGGGCGGCTTTGCGGCTAGTTAGCGATAATTGTGAAAAAAAAAGTGGGTTGCGAGAATTGAGGAAACCTTGATGTAGGGTGATGGGTAATGGGTGAGTGAATGGGTGGGGTGATGGGTAATGGGTGTGGGGTGATGGGTGAGTGAATGGCTGGGGGGTGATGGGTTGGGGTGATGGGTGAGGGGTGAGGGAATAGTAGGGGTAATGGGTAATGGTAAATATAAGCGAAGTGTGTCTGTCCTGTCTGTCTGTCTGTCTGTGTGTGTGTGTGTGTGTGTGTGTGTCTGGTATAGGTTCCGCCCCCCGTGGCGCAATCACCTCATATGGCACATTTTTGGAACCGGGTTGACCAGGGGAAGGTTTTAAGCCCAATTATGAGATGATCCGATCACTTTTTTTTATTTTTTTATAGCAGCCTATTAGCGATAATTGTGAAAAAAAAAGTGGGTTGCGAGAATTGAGGAAACCTTGATGTAGGGTGATGGGTAATGGTGAGTGAATGGGTGGGGTTGATGGGTAATGGGTGTGGGGTGATGGGTGAGTGATGGATGGGGGTGATGGGTTGGGGATTATGGGTGATGGGTGAGGGAATAGGTGGGGGGTGATGGGTAATCTATGATAATATAAGCGAAAGTGTGTCTGTCTGTCTGTCTGTCTGTGTGTGTGTGTGTGTGTGGTATAGGTTCCGCCCCCCGTGGCGCAATCACCTCATATGGCACATTTTTGGAACCGGTTGACCAGGGAAGGTTTTAAGCCCAATTTTGAGATGATCCGATCACTTTTTTTTTTTTTTTATAGCAGCCTATTAGCGATAATTGTGAAAAAAAAAGTGGGTTGCGAGAATTGAGGAAACCTTGATTTTAGGGTGATGGGTAATGGTGAGTGAATGGGTTTGGGTGATGGGTAATGGGTGTGGGGTGATGGGTGAGTGAATGGATGGGGGTGATGGGTTGGGGATGATGGGTGATGGGTGAGGGAATAGGTGGGGTGTGATGGGTAATCTATGAATAATAAAGCGAAAGTGTCTGTCTGTCTGGGCTGTGTGTGTGTGTGTGGTGGTGGTATAGGTTCCGCCCCCCGTGGCGCAATCACCTCATATGGCACATTTTTGGAAAACCGGGTTGACCAGGGGAAGGTTTTAAGCCCAAGTATGAGATGATCCGATCACATTTTTAATTTTTTTATAGCAGCCTATTAGCGATAATTGTGAAAAAAAAAGTGGGTTGCGAGAATTGAGGAAACCTTGATGTAGGGTGATGGGTAATGGGTGAGTGAATGGTTGGGGTGATGGGTAATGGGTGTGGGTGATGGTGAGTGAATGGGTGGGGGTGATGGGTTGGGGTGAGGGTGATGGGTGAGGAATAGTGGGGGTAATGGGTAATGGTAATATAAGCGAAAGTGTGTCTGTCTGTCTGTCTGTCTGTCTGTGTGTGTGTGTGGTGTGTGGTGTGTGTCTGGTATGTTTCCGCCCCCGTGGCGCAATCACCTCATATGGCACATTTTTGGAACCGGGTTGACCAGGGAAGGTTTTAAGCCCAATATGAGATGATCCGATCACTTTTTTTTTTTTTTTAGCAGCCTATTAGCGATAATTGTGAGAAAAAAAAGTGGGTTGCGAGAATTGGGAAACCTTGATTAGGGTGATGGGTATGGTGATGAATGGGTGGGTGATGGTAATGGGTGTGGGGTGATGGGTATGGTGTGGGGTGATGGGTGAGTGAATGGTTGGGGGTGATGGTTGGGGGTGATGGTGATGGGTGAGGGAATAGGGGGGTGTGGGTATGGTAAATATAAGCGAAGTGTGTCTGTCTGTCTGTCTGTCTGTGTGTGTGTGTGTGTGTGTGTTGTGTGTGTGTGTGTGTTGTGTGTGGTGTGTCTGGTATAGGTTCCGCCCCCTGTGGCGCAATCACCTCAAATGGCACATTTTTGGAAACCGGGTTGACCAGGGAAGTTTTAAGCCCAAGTATGAGATGATCGGATCACTTTTTTTTTTTTTTTTTTTTTTAGCAGCCTATTAGCGATAATTGTGAAAAAAAGTGGGTTGCGAGAATTGAGGAAAGTATGTAGTGGTGTAGGGTGATGGGTAATGGATTGAGGATGTAGGGTGATGGGTAATGGGTGAGTGAATGGGTGGGGTGATGAGTAATGGGTGTGGGTGATGGTGAGTGAATGGGTGGGGGGTGATGGGTTGGGGGTGATGGGTGAGGGAATAGGTGGGGGGTGATGGGTAATGGTTGAGTGAATGGGTGTGTGGTGATGGGTAATGGGTGAGTGAATGGGTGGGGGGTGATGGGTAATGGTGAGTGAATGGTGGGGGGTGATGGGTAATGGGTGAGTGAAATGGGTAGGGGGAATACATACATTTCTACATCCATGATTTCAGGAAAGTTAGAAGGGGCTATCTGGAGAGTCCGTGTTTGGTGGGCCGAAGGCCCACCACCAATAGCCCTCCGCAGGAGCTAGCCAAAAAGTCCGCCCGGAGGGCGGCTTTGCGGCTAGTATATATATAACATTAACATGTAGACTACTTAGTAATATTCATAATGAAATAACTACTACTTACGTGTGCTTTAAGTGAAGGTGTAATGAAGCAGCCGTGCACTCTAAACACGCCTGCATGAATCAGACTCATGTTCTTTCACTCACCGTGGTTTGCAGGTGTACTCGGGTCACGCGGCGTGGTTCCTGCCCCGCAACACGGCCTACACGCACAAGATATCGCGCCTCCTCACCACGCTGCGGGAGACGGGTTTTCTCCATAAATTCTTCGTGGATCACTTCCCTCTAAGCGACTATAGACATCAAGTAAGAGGCTACGACACACACACGCACGCACGCACGCACGCACGCACGCACGCACGCACGCACGCACGCACGCACGCACACACACACACACATAACAATAAGCTGATGATAAATACAGTGTCTCCTATAATGCCTTCTTTCTACAAAAGCGCACGATCTGTGGGTCTTTTTCTACCCTTCTCTAAGCCTCAGTCTATCAATGTATCGTCTTATTGAATACTATGAGAGGAAACATTAGACAGTACTACTTGCTGGACGAATTATTTTTATAACAACAGTTACAGTCTTATAGTCACGAATTACACTGACGCACTGGAGCATCGATGTCGCCTTATCTACACTGACGTACTGAAAGCAGCGTACTGTTCCGCCTGTGTTCCGAAGTGGATTTTTTTCGAAGTCCATTTTTTTCGAAGTTCATTTCTTTCTAAGTGCATTTTTCCGAAGTGCTGTTTTTTCCGAGTGAATTTTCTTCGAAGTGCATTTTTTTCGAAGTGCATTTTTTTCGAAGTGCATTTTTCCGAAGTGCTGTTTTTTCCGAGTGAATTTTCTTCGAAGTGCATTTTTTTCGAAGTGCATTTTCTTCGAAGTGCATTTTCTTCAAAGAGCTTGTCTTCGAAGTGCAGTTTCTTCGAAGTGCTTTTTTTCGAAGTGCATTTGTTTCGAAGTGCATTTCTTTCGAAGTGCATTTTATTCAAAGTGCCTTTTTCTCGAAGTGCATTTTCTTCGAAGTGCATTTTCTTCGCAGTGCATCTTCTTTTCAGTGCATATTTTTCAAAGTGCATATTTTCGAAGTGCATTTTCTTCGCAGTGCATTTTCTTCGAAGTGCATTTTCTTCGCCGTGCATTTTCTTCGAAGTGCATTTTCTTCGCAGTGCATTTTCTTCGAAGTGCATTTTCTTCGAAGTGCATTTTTTTCGAACTGCATTTTGTTCGAAGTGCATTTTGTTCAAAGTGCATTTTGTTCAAAGTGCATTTTTTCGAAGTGCATTTGTTTTATAGTGCATTTTTTTCGAAGTGCAATTTTTTAAGTGGTTTTTTTAAGAAGTGCATTTTTTTCGAAGTGTATTTTTCGAACTGCATATTTTTCGACGTGCATTTTATTCGAAGTGCATTTTTTTCGGAGTGCATTTCTCTTATTTCCTATATTCTTATATTCTTTATACTCATAAATAAATAGAAAATTATCTTGTAGACAAATTAAGATCTCTTGGCTGGGCTAAGCCCCCAATGTTTCAAGATCCAAAATATGCCCCTGGTCAACTACATCACATTACTCTGGCGGGTCCGGACAGTTTGCCTACGGACAGTTTGCCAACGGACAATTTGCCTACCGGACAATGTGCCTACGGACAGTTTGCCTACCGGACAGTTTGCCTAATGGACATTATGCCTACCGGACATTTTGCCTAATAACGAACGATGTTAGGCAAACAATTCTTAGCGATGCCTACCGTAGATAATAGTATAGTCGCCAGCTGCAATAATGTCCCCAGCCGCCAAATATTACGAATTATAGCGTCACTGCTGATTTGTATGTGCCACTGAAGATGATACATAGTAGTTTATATCATGACTGTATAATCTACCCTGTTTCAGCGTTGTTTTATGCTTTGTATCTGCAAGTATATACGGTTTCATATTTCGCTACTCTTTTTTTTTTTCGGGCGACGACTACGGCCGGAGGACACTCTAAAGATAAACACTATATGGCGACCTTAGTGTAGCCCGTTATCAACGTCGCCACTCGGTTTTAGTTTTGTAATTGTTCATTTATAGCCATAATATGATACAGATGAAGACACAAAATGACACAGACTCTCCAGATAACCCCTTCTAACTTTCCTGAAATCATGAATGTAGAAATGTAAGTATTAACGCCACCACACGTCTGTAAAGAAAAAAGAAACGTTGTCATGGCGACTTTAGTGCTGTCTACGGTAGCGAACAACTGTTTCATAAACAAGTGAGGGTATTCTTCATAAATCGTTATCACCGTGTATGGCTCTCTCAAATATGACACTCTCAAATCCTCGCCCTGAACGTTACCTTTTTTTGTTTTCTTCTTCTTGTGACCTCTTGCATTTTAACTGTCGTACAATGTCGAAAATTGCCGTACACTGCTCTGCCAACAAATAAAGAATATGGTAACAAGCGTTCGTTAATGCATTGCTCTAAATCACTACTATGATATAATGCTATATTGACTAAATTAGACTTTTACCGAATCAAGAAATGTATATACAAGTTGATTTTATGAAGAAAATTATCACTATTGTAGACGCATATACTTTCATTTTCTATGCATCCTAGACAATATTGTTACATTTGTTAATGAATTTGAATAATCTTTTTATTTGAAAACAATATATATAAACATGTACAAAAAATTTGCTATGAAGTCCGCGAAACATGTATAGGTGCCTTGCACGTGACGTCACAGCCCTTGTTGTGGCTGCGACAGACGCGGGAGATGCGAGCGTGGAGGACCAACAAACTCCACTTGCCGCCCGTGTTTGCCAGCTTATGGTAATTTTCCCCTACAAATTATATGTTTATCAGTATGAAAGATATACTGTTATCTTCGGAGATGTTTCTTCTATAATATTATCAAATAAAAACCGTAAAACACACTATTGAAATGCCATTATAAGACTCAAGAAATATGCATACACTAAATATTCCCTGAAACTCTTCGCCATTTAATATTTTGTGGACAAACTTTTTATATGGAGAATATCAATAGAAGCGGAATTTCATTAGCTTTCCATTGGTAAATTTCGTTTTCTGATTAATGAATTAGCAGCATGCATAAATTAGCGTTAACTAAATAGATAACATAATCAATCAAGAAAAATTACCCGATTTCATGATGTTATTTATTTAGTTAACGCTACTTTATGCATGCTGCTAATTAATTTATCATAAAACAAAATATATCAATGGAAAGCTAATGAAATTCCGCTTCTATTGATATTCTCCATGTAAAAAAAAAATTCACAAAATACTAAATGGCGAAGAGCTTCAGTGAATATTTAGTGCATGCATATTTCTTGAGTCTTATAATGGCATTTCAATAGTGTGTTTTACGGTTTCTATTTGATAATATTATAGAAGAAACATCTCCGAAGATAACAGTATATCTTTCATACTGATAAACATATAATTTGTAGGGGAAAATTACCATAAGCTGGCAAACACGGGCGGCAAGTGGAGTGTGTTGGTCCTCCACGCTCGCATCTCCCGCGTCTGTCGCAGCCACAACAAGGGCTGTGACGTCACGTGCAAGGCACCTATACATGTTTCGCGGACTTCATAGCAAATTTTTTGTACATGTTTATATATATTGTTTTATATATATTTCCAAGATTTTCTTAGTCTGACGGTTGATGTCTCTCTCGCTGAAGCCTAAGCCGTCAGACTAAGAAAATCTTGGAGAACTGGTACAACCCTAACGCCACAAAAAAGAGTCAAGACATAACTATATTCTACCGGGTTTTCTTCTCCACCGCTCACCAGGAAGAAGAAAGAATAATATCACAAATCGTCCACCGTAACGTGAAACCTGCAGACCATGAGAGGAGAATAAAACTACAAATTTACTACAAAAACAAGAACACCAGCAACCTCCTTCTCCGTAACAGCCCAAGCCAGACGAAGGAGACAAAACATAAGTCCCATGTCGTATATAGGATCACATGCAAAAGAGGAAACTGTGAAGTCCTCCCCTCATCCTACATCGGCATGACGACAACGAACCTGTCCAGACGTCTTACTTGCCACCTAACTTCCGGAGCCCAAAAAAGTCACCTATTAGAACAACATGGCATCATCACAACAAGAAAATTTCTAGAAGAAAATACAGAATTGGTTAACATGTGTGCAAATGTGCGGCGACTTCCCATCCTAGAAGCGCTGTACATAAAAGAGACCAATCCCAAACTTAACGTACAGGCAAACGACCTACAAGCTCTACCCAGCATGAAAAGAACAAAAGCAAATAACAGCCTACTCACAGAAAAGCCAAGCGAAGACCAAACATCCAATCAGCGTCTCCCACTCAAGAAGACGAGAAGCAAAAGTTATCTACCAATCAACGACATCGGTAATAGGCTGCGTGGCAGGCAGACCGGCTATAAATAGTGCTTCACCTCGCATCTTAATCATACTCACCTCAACTCCTGAGGAGAAAACATCTTCCATATGCTGCCGAAGAAGGGTTCTTAGACCCGAAATCGCGATACAGCAAACATGACAAGCTACGGCGAAGTCATAAAAGTGATTACAAAAGAGAATAAGACACTCCTAAGACAAAGAGAAAATATCTTTAAGAAGATAATAAACGCTGAACTAGCTATCACTTTTAACGAGATCTGTCTCAGAGAAAATCTCCTGCCGTATATACACAGCGCGCCAAAGCATTGTTCGCGACATCATAACACAGCGCTTCCATACGGGAATTCAGGAAATGTACTCTATGGCAGCCTACTGACTTCCGAGAGAGATATCTTACATATGGCAGCTTGTTTAAAGCACGGGCAGTCCATCAAGACCGTTGAGGAATGTTCAGATGCCATTTGTCAATTATAGACGAAGCATTTTAAAAAGTATCGCCTTCCTTCCCGCGAGTAATTTGAACAGAGGCGCATTGGTATGACTATCATTATTTTCATAATGAGTGGCAAGAAAGACCTAACAAAAGAGCAAATTAAAGTTATTGTATCTCTACACAAGGCAGAGAGGCCAGTGGAAGAAATATCAAGGATTGTGGATGTTACGAGGAGATGTGTGCATAAGTGGGTGGAAAGTTTGACGGTGGTTTGCACCGTCGCGACAGCCGCGACACCAGAACATTATAAGTGGCCAGGGGGAGGGTGTTAAACATCAGCAAGCACCCTAAATGTCATGAAACGTCAAGAGGATGCCCATCCTCAATTAAGAGCAAGAAAAATATTGCGATATGACTTTTACATCCTCGCCCTGGCCACTTATAATGTTCTGGTGTCGCGGCTGTCGCGACGATGCAAACCACCGTCAAACTTTCCACCCACTTATGCACACATCTCCTCGTAACACCCACAATCCTTGATATTTCTTCCACTGGCCTCTCTGCCTTGTGTAGAGATACAATAACTTTAATTTGCTCCTTTGTTAGGTCTTTCTTGCCACTCATTATGCAAATAATGATATTTATACCAATGCGCCTCTGTTCAAATTACTCGCGGGAAGGAAGGCGATACTTTTTTAAATGCTTCGTCTATAATTGACAAGTGGCATCTGAACATTCCTCAACGGTCATGATGGACTGCCCGTGCCTTAAACAAGCTGCCATTTGTAAGATATCTCTCTCGGAAGTCAGTAGGCTGCCATAGAGTACATTTTCTGAATTCCCGTATGGAAGCGCTGTGTTATGATGTCGCGAACAATGCTTTGGCGCGCTGTGTACTATATATATATATATATATATATATATATATATATATATATTATATATTATATAATATATAATATATATATATATATATATATATATATATATATATATTATATATATATATATTTTTGAGAAACTAAATAAAGTTATAATTTAGGGTAATCTAGGGTTATCACTATAACTGTCCAAGGTAAAGAAAATTGTTCCTATGGAAACACTGAGGAAAACTGTCCGTAGGCAAAGTGTCCGTAGGCAAACTGTCCGGTAGGAATAATGCCCGGTAGGCAGACTGTCCGGTAAGTAAACTGTCCGTAGGCAATCTGTCCGGCCACGACTCTGGCGTCAGTTCTGAGTTCTACCTATTCAGCAATATAGAAGTTATGTCCAGTAATTATGCACCAAAGCTTATGTCCTACCTCTTCAGATATATGGAAGTTAGGTTATATCAAGTAATTACGCACCAAAGTTTATGGACCGTGACTCTGGTTTCTCCCCTTCAAGACCAGCCGGACGCTGAGGCTGAGTCTGGAGCAGCTGCAGGGCGCCTTCCTGCTGCTCCTGCTGGGCCTGGCCGCTGCCTTCACCGCATTTGTGGCTGAAGTAATCTGGTACAAGAAAATCGTAAACAAAAACAACAAACTTTGCGGCATTAAAACATAAAATAAATATTGTTCAAAACATTTAAATGCAGAACAAAATAAGTTAATGAGTAAGGAGGCCTGTAACTTAGGGAGTGATAAAAATGTTCTTCACTGCACACCTTCCAATAAGGAATAGGTAGTCTTGTTCAGTCTACAGTGACATATGTTCCTTGGGACTCCTTCAAGTGGGTGGCCATGACAAAAGTGTCTCTATTGGCACCCGTCCATGCACCTAATTCTCACATCTCTCACTCAGGCATCCCTTCTCTGTCCTCTCTCACACGTACCCTATGGCGATACCTTTCCAATTAACAGGAGACCGTCCTTTCATATTCCCAGCATCTGCTCTGCTCCTGCATAACCTTAAAGTCAACTGACCCTCACCCTATCTTCCCAGGTGTCCAAACCATCTAAGTAATGCTTCACAACCTTCACCACTACAGTTAGGGCATGCCGCTTTCATTCACAATACTGTAGTGGGATAAAGGCATGTCAATATATCTACACTTTTACACAATGATACAGCATATAAAAGATATATGGTCAATTTTCATATTTTATTTGCTTATTTTATCTATTTTTTTCAAGATATGTAATTGTAAGTCTCATAACTGATTATTTGATCACAACAAGAGTTCCCCGCTTACATCTCTGCTAGGGCTGCGAGCCTTATATCAAGCTTTAACAATGCAGGGAGGCCATCAAACTGGACAACGTTAAAGATGAAGAAAACAAAAAAACCGGGCCACACAGGCATTTCACTCCCGTCTCCAACCTCCCTACTGGCTCCTCTGCCTCTGCTAGGATCTCACCAAAGCCATCACAAAGGCCAAGGGAATTTAGTTTTATCTAATAGTCTTATAATTTAGTTTAATCTTTAGTTTAATCTCTAATTCCCTTGGCCTTGACCATCACATCCTTTTCTAGACTGGCACGTGGGAATACTATTTTCTGTTTCAACCGGAATACAATATATGTGCATGTGGCTCTATTTAATATATAATCTATTAATTAAATATCCTCGTGTCCATTTGCAAAACAAACAAAAAACTGGATTTTTGAGCTGTAGTGAAAGTGGCTTTATTCATAGTTATTCGTGGGACATGGGATTTTGATTGGAAGTCTTTGTTGTGTTGGCCGTGTGTCACAAATTGTGGTCAAAACATGTTTGGGGTGAGGGCTGGGAACTACTGTGAATCCTTACATAATTATCCACTAAACAAGTAGATGGATTTTTTTAGATCTCCTACTTCATATTATTCCTATTTAACATTGTTCTTTACTTTCTTGGGTGCCACTTCGCACAAAAAACAAGATGCAATTTGTAAATATAATTGATTCATAATTTAACAATCTTACATCTCAACTATGGACCAATGCATTCATCAAAGCATTTACAGATTTTAAACAGACACTTGGGCAGAACAGTAAAAGGTTTCAGCTTGTGAACAAAGCAAAACGGTGCTGCTGCCTCACATATGGGTTGCCAGACTGCCACGACACACTATGAGTTACGTACACATTAAGCGTGCAGCGTATTGTCTGTGAGCACAAAGAGAATATCAGGCCAGACACAAAGATCCAACACCTCCGAGTGGTTCTTGAGGGAGATCACCAGCTGCCGAGACACTGTGGGTGCGCTGGCCGGACTTCCTATTGCGCAGCTCCCCCCATTATAATGCATATTATGTTGTAGGTAGTTTTAATTTTGCCCCTAACGAAGTCTCTCCCTCATGGCACTAGTGCTATTAAGTCCAAGCTACTCTACCAGGGAGGAATACTTTAGTTATTCTATGTAAAGATATTCTAGAACAAAAAGTTTTAATACTTTAGCAGCTAAGTTTCACAAACGCCTATGTCAAAGGAGGTTACTGCCAATAGGTTTCTTTTTGCACATTTGTATTGCTTAGAATACTGGTCGAGCCTAATTAACTTAGCTCTTATCACTTTCCAGAGAATGATTAATACATACATTACTCTCTCATATGGTAGAACAAAATTAATGTTAGGCTAATGTTAATTAAAGGCTAACAGCCTTTGAGTTAATATTTTTCCGATAGCTAATATATGAACACTGATGTAAAGGACTCTACCAGTATATTTATGTGCATTATAATTATATAATTACTCGAGTTATACCAACAATTATTATTGTGATTCCTCTTTGCTATGTTGATGTGGAAGCTCTTACCTCGAATAGACATTTTTTAGAATCATTACCAGCAATACCAAGAATCTTTAGTACATAATGTTGTAACAAGATTAGGTAAATGTATCTAAACCATATATACATATATGATATTAGCACTTAATGGCTCGTTGGGCTGAGTATTTTGGGCAGTTGTTCACGGTGGACCTTCCAAATGAGTAGCTTAATATATTTACTTTACTGGGTTACGGGTAGTAGATGCCGATCCTCCCATTGACGAAACCACACCCTCTCTTGACGAAGTCAGAAAAGTCGTATCAAAGTTGAAGGGTGGAAAGGCAGCTGGTGTTTGTAATACCAGTGCGGAGCTCCTCAAAGCTGGGGGTGAGGTCATGATCTGTGGCTTGCATGCTGTCCTGACTGCCGTGTATCAATCAGGTACCATTCCTCCTGACTGGAAAAGAGGGCTGGGCGTCCCTATCTGGAAAGGGAAAGGGGACCGTCAGGACTGCAACAATTACCGCAGTATTACACTGCTCAGCGTGCCAGGCAAGGTGCTTGCCCATCTAATGCTGACACGGATTCGCAGTCACCTGCTGAAGCATCAGAAACCTCAGCAGTCTGGGTTCACGCCTGGTAAGTCAACAACGGTCCGTATTCTAGCGCTTCGTGTCCTGGTGGAACGCCGACGTAAGTTTAGACAGGGGATGTGTGGCAGTAAGGAAAACAAATCTTGCTTTTTCTCTTTACTTAAAAAAACACGTGGAGGAAATAGTACACAGTTCACAACACAGCTACGGGTGAGTACTGGCGGCGGGGCAGCGAACAGGTGGCAGGTGTGGCGGTGGCGAGGTGGGTCTCGCGTTGTAGTCTGCAGGCGGACTGCCTTCCCTCGCTCCAGTGACTCGCCACTACACCTCTTGCTGACGTTACTCCTGCCTACGTGACAGCGCTGATACACCACCAACGACCCACTAACAATCAATTGTCCCAACAGTTAATAACAAATACTAATCACTTTACAAGCCATTATATTACACTCCCCCCTGAATACTATTCACATAAAGTACACACTCGGGGCCTTCTAACCCTCGATGACCGCCTTGGAAGCTCTCGGTCCAACTCATCTCCAGCAGCAGCATCTTCGTCAATTCCTTCCTCCTCATCAGCCTGTCCAGGAAGCTGAATGAGAAGCTCATCGTCCTCGCTGTCCGTGGTTACAACATCCTCCTGAGGTGTCTGGGGAGTAAAGTGATGAAGATCCCTAACATGGCGGGGGATTCCGTCGACTTCAACAGCCTGGTGGGATAAGATGTTAGTAACTTTACCTCTCTTATGCTGTCCATCACAACGCACGTTATGTGGTTTTACCCACACTTCATCACCAGGCTGGTAGGGGCCGTCTGCTTCCAACTTGCTTTCTTCACAGGGATCCACTCCTCGGATTCTGACAGGATACCGGTACAGCATGTTAGCAGGGGCAGATGAAGATTCGTGGTCATCGTGAGGCCTTAAGTTGTACAGGTATACAGCCTCCGCTACAGAGCAACCTTTCCTCGCAGCAATAACCTTTATAGTCCGATGGCATCTTTCAACTATGCCATTTCCTGACGGGACATGTGCACATCTAAAACGGAGACGCACATCCCATCTCTTAGCGAAGTCTGCAAACAGCCTACTGCGAAAAGCGGTGTCGTTGTCCGTCAACAACTCTTCCGGGGCCCCACGTTCACAAAACACCGCTTCTAACTGCTTAATGATGCTGTCGCTGGTCTGCAGCCTCAGTTGACGCCAAACTGAAAATCTTGATGGTCCACAGTCGATAAGAGTTTAGGTACGGCCGTCCACCACAGTGAGTGATGTCCATACCGACTCTCTGCCAGATTCTCTCCACGTCGAGGCTCCCCTTCCGCCAATTTACTGGTGCTGGGTCGATAGATTGGCACGCCTTACAATTTGCGACGACAGCTTGCACCTGCCGCCTGGTGACTGCTGAGTCGACTCGCCTTACAAAATAAAGCGTGCGTTTTACACCTGGATGACCTGCAGTATGGTGTATCTCTTCAATCTTGTCGTGTGGTACAGTAACGACGGCTGCACACACTGGTTGCGTGGCTGTAGGGCAGGCATCGGGGACTTTCAGCCAACGCTGCGGCACGCGTGTCAAACTGTCAGCCTTGTTGTTGATAGAAGGAACGAGAGTAACCGACAGCTGGAGGCCGCACTCCTCGACCAACGACAGTATTATGCCCACTCTCCTCCGAATGAGCATCTCGCTCGCAGCCTTGGTCTTAAGCCTGCTTCTACCTGAGAGGCCATCAGAGATCCATCGATGCACTGTAGAGGAGTCCGTCATCAATTCCACCGTTCTGATCTTCCAGGCCAATGCGAGATTCAATCCTCTGATAACTGCATCCAACTCGGCCATGTTGATGTGGCTCGAGTCTTCTTTACGTAGCCAGCTGGCGTCTTCAACGATGCTGCCGTCGATCTCTACTGCAGCACCAAGCGCCAAAGAACTGGCGTCCACCCAAACTCTGGCCTCGTCGCCTCTGGCACTCCAAAATCCTCTCACAGGATCATTCTTCCTAACTTCAGCCACGACCTCATCCAGAAACCTCCTTATTTCTTCATCGACGATGACTTCATCCCATCCCTCTGAGAGGAAATTGGTCCTCCTCTTGATGAAGCCCGTCGCCACTCGCAGCCAACCACACACAGGGTAGTGGCCACCAACTTGCCGCAGAACGAAAACACCACCCGCCTCGTCAACTCACTTGGTACGTTGTCCACCTCGCTGTCTCTCTTCCACACTAGGCCTCTCTGCTCCCCCCAGACTCTCAGGCCCAACACTCGTGCTCCTTCAGCAAGTCGCTCGCATGGCTTGCTTGTTAGTCCAAATTTCTCGAGATGTTCTTGTACACGACTGGCCTTAACAACGTCTTCATTAACAAGAATGTCGTCGATGTAAGCTGACGTTCCTTTCTAACGATGGGATCTTGTGAGAGAACACTGTTGAGCACTGCTTTCATAACCAACGGGGCAACGTTTAGGCCGAATCCCAGTCGCGTTAAGCAATACCTCTGGCCCTTAAAATTCACAGTCTGATATGGCCACAGGGAGTCGTGAATTCTAATCTGGAGATAAGCCTTTGCAAGGTCAATCATGCAGACATTCACCCTTGCCTCCGCCACTCCCGCAGTCTGTCTGAGCACACGTCAGAGTCCGCCGTGAACGCGTCGATGTGTGCATTGAGCTCTCTGAAGTCCATTACTGGCCGCACTTTCTTCTTGTTGCGTTGAACAACGGCCATGAGAGGAATCAGACCTTTAGCTGGTCCGTACTTATGTTCGTCGTACGGAAGTACCAGCCATCCTCTATCCACTTCTGGAGCTCCTCTTCATACAAGTCTCTTGCTTCGGGAGGCACAGAGTAAGCCTCTACCGTATTCCGCAGGACACCAGGCTCCTTACCCCTGACCACTTCCAGGCTGCAGTCCAACAATTAGACAGAGGGTCATAATTGGCACTAAAATCAGGTTCCTCCACTGCCACCACGGTGTCGGCAGCCGCACAGATCTCTGACTTTTCTATGCCAAATCGAACACTATTCTGAGCATCGATTGTAACTCCCCCAAGGGCCGTTATGCCATCCATGCCGAGAATTACCATAAAACCAAGGGGCTTCGCAGTTGTTACACACACGCAAACGTCAGTGGAAGCCCGCCGCTAAGCTGGAGGTGTACGACACCTGTTCCCTCGCACTGCCACTTCTCCCCGCTCACAGTGACCATGTCGACGGCACCCTTCGTCCATGCCTGGCAGCACGAAACATGGACGATACTTCGGGAACACCCGGTATCCACCAACACACGACGACGTACGCCCTCCACACTCACCATAGCACATGGTAACGCCTCACTCACTGACCGCCATGAGAGGAGGCTGGCGCTGACGCCCCCTCTCCATGCCCGTTTCCCGAACACTCTGATGCAATGTGGCCTAAACCACCACATTGGTAGCACCTTACTCGTCGCCGTGTGCGGCCATGAGCTTGTTGGCGAGCTAAACAGTCTCTGGCGAGATGATTAGGGCCACCACACACATAGCACCGTTGACTTGCAGCAGCCACACGAGGCACGGCGCCATAGCCTGCTGTGGCACCAAGGCACGCCTCCGATGATCCAAGGGGGCTGTCGTCCCTGATGACCGCTCTTGCCCGCGTCAGAATCTGGTTCAAGTCAAGAGCCTCCATACGTGACCCCGCTCTGAGTAGCTGGCGGACTTCCTCCGGCAGTCCAGCCACGAAGGCGCAGGCAAGGGCTTTGTCACTCACTCCGCCAAACAGAGATGCCAGTCGCCGAAGCTCAGCCAAATACACATCTGGCGACTCTCCACTGCGCAACTTTCGGCTCACGAACTGTTCATAGGCCACGTAAGGATCTACTGCAAACGCGGCCAGCAGCAACTCCTTCACCTTTTCAGTCTTTTTCCTGTCCGCCTCGGCCAGCTGTAGGTACACGGCGAAGGCACCTCCCGTTAGGCGTAGTGGGATCACACTTGCTATATCGTCGACGCCTCGAAGCTTGCAGACTAATTCCAGCTTCTCCAGCCACTCCACCACAGCGTGCGCACCACTGCCATCGTACTCAGGGATCAGCTTCAAGTCAAACTTATCCCCCATACTGCCTCGATAGCTTGTGGCAGTAAGGAAAACAAATCTTGCTTTTTCTCTTTACTTAACAAAACACGTGGAGGGAATAGTACACAGTTCACAACACAGCTACGGGTGAGTACTGGCGGCGGGGCAGCGAACAGGTGGCAGGTGTGGCGGTGGCGAGGTGGGTCTCGCGTTGTAGTCTGCAGGCGGACTGCCTTCCCTCGCTCCAGTGACTCGCCACTACACCTCTTGCTGACGTTACTCCTGCCTACGTGACAGCGCTGATACACCACCAACGACCCACTAACAATCAATTGTCCCAACAGTTAATAACAAATACTAATCACTTTACAAGCCATTATATTACAGGATGCTTGCAGCCTATTTTGATATCAAGAAGGCGTTTGACTCAGTGCATCGTGAGTCACTCTGGGATCTTCTGCAACTTCACGGGATTCCTGCAAGGACTATTGTTTTGATGACTGGTCTGTACACTGGGACTGAGAGTGCTATGATGTGTGGGGAAGGTGTATCCAACTTCATTCCAGTTAATACAAAGGTGAGGCAAAGGTGCGTTCTTGCCCCATCACTTGTCAACACTTGTACGGACTGGGTATTGGGCATAGTTGTAGATAAAAGTGATTGTGGAGCATCCTGCGGCAACCCCAAGATCACTGATCTTGTTTTTGTTGATGATGTAGTAATCTTTGCTGAGTCACTGGAGGTCATGGTGATGGCTCTCGAGGCGCTGCACAAGGCAAATCCTTTGGTAATTGAGGTCTCCTGGCTTAAGACCAAGATCCAGGTGTTTGGAGTCTTACTAGATGAAACAGTACAGTCTGTTGCGTGCGGCGAGGACATTGAGATCTTGGAAAGTTTTAAATACCTTGGTAGCGCAGTCCATAATGACGGCGGGTTACGTCAAGAAGTCTTCCGGCAGATTGGCATAGCCCATGGTGTTATGGACTCG
>JACEEZ010003518.1:5000-47500 GCA_016584305.1 Chionoecetes opilio | reverse complement strand
TCACTGTAATGGTGGAACCAACGTGTATACAATACTACTACACTAAACTACGAACACTTGGTAAGCCTGAAGGGCCTCACCGTTTGGTGGAACCAACGTGTATACAATACTACTCAAGAAATACTACAACGTCAGACGCCCTCTAGCTATTCACTGACTCAAGTGAATGCAGGGCATACTCCCTAAACAAGGTTTCAACAACCAAAAACGTAGCAACTCAACAAAGATGGACAGCAAGAGAGGCTACGGAGAGAGGCGGCATTCGCTAGCAGAGCAAAGCCTCCAATGACTCGGGCGCCGCACGCCACGTGGGATGTGAGGGGCCCACCAGGGGGGCACCTTCCACTCTCCTCTCTATCTCCTCTTCCTCATTCACTTGAGGACGGACACACCAGTCAGGCTTCTGGCACGTGTTACAATATTATATATATCTATATATATATATATATATATCTATATATATATATCATATATATATATCTATATATATATATATTATTATATATATATATATATATATATATATATAATATATATATATATATATATATATATATATATATATATATATATATATATATTATATTATTATATATATATATATATATAGTTGATTTTCTTATTTGATACATCATGATGTTTCAGGGTGACAGAGGCACTCGTCATACTTGGGGTTGTTTATGCGCAACGTTTCGCCAAGGCACTTGGCATCATCAGGCTAAAAATAGTTAAAAATTTAATATATTGTAATGCTAAAAAGCGAACATCTAAAAAATTAATTCTAAGAAACAATAAAATATTCCTATATTATCTAAATTACTAACTAATAAATAAAATATAATTTGTACTTAACGGACCTTGGTGTGTATGCTGTCTGAGTTGGTAGAGGACTGAATGAACACTAGTTTTGTGGGTGACATTTCAGCTTGTGTGGGGCGATCGAACCGAGAGTCGGGCAATCGAAACAGTGGTAGTCATTTGAGTATATGTAGTTGGTGTGAAATGACTTGGTTATTAAGATCAGGGGACAAATGCTTGATGTGTATAGCTTCTAGTACCCTAGTGACACTAAATTATTAGAAGCTATACACATCAAGCATTTGTCCCCTGATCTTAATAACCAAGTCATTTCACACCAACTACATATACTCAAATGACTACCACTGTTTCGATTGCCCGACTCTCGGTTCGATCGCCCCACACAAGCTGAAATGTCACCCACAAAACTAGTGTTCATTCAGTCCTCTACCAACTCAGACAGCATACACACCAAGGTCCGTTAAGTACAAATTATATTCTATTTATTAGTTAGTAATTTTAGATAATATAGGAATATTTTATTGTTTCTTAGAATTAATTTTTTAGATGTTCGCTTTTTAGCATTACAATATATTATTTTTTTTACTATTTTTAGCCTGATGATGCCAAGTGCCTTGGCGAAACGTTGCGCATAAACAACCCCAAGTATGACGAGTGTCTCTGTCACCCTGAAACATCATGATATATATATATATATATATATATATATATATATATATATATATATATATATATACATATATATATATATATATATATATAATATATATATATATACATATATATATATATATATATATATATACATATATATATATAATATATATATATACATATTTATATATACATATATATATTACATATATATATATATATTTATATATATATAGTATATATATATATATATATATATAAAAGAAAAAAAAAATATATATATATATAATATTGTAACACGTGCCAGGAGCCTGACTGGTGTATTAATATATTATATTAATGACATCAATGGATGAGGAGTGATGTCCGTCGAGTCACTACTACCCCCAGGAAGGGAAGACTCCCGACGAAAACAAGATGAGACTGACCACCGTGCGCCTCATAGACACTCGAGTGAGGCCCGGTTTGTCTTAATGGTTTGTTACATAAGAACATGAGAACATAAGAAAATATGGAAGCTACAAGAAGCTTTGAGACCTGCGCGTGGTAGTTCCTGTTACTTAACACTACCTACATCCACCTTCGTTCCCATCCATGAATTTATCCAGCCCCTTTTAAAGTGCCCCATTGACTCCGCACTGACCACCTGACGACTAACTTTATTCTAATCATTTACCACTCTATTTCTGAACCAGTTTTACCCTATTTCCTTTTCAAATCTACGCTTTTCCAGCTTGAATCCGTTACTTCTTGTTCTACACTGATTACTAGCCTTAATAACTTTGCCTACATCTCCTTTAGTGTATTCCTTTCACCACTTCCAATCTTTTTAACAGATAGCTTCTTACTCTACGCCTCTAGCGTGAGTGTAAATTTAATAGCTTCAATTTTTTTCATACATAAAGATTCGCATCCCCTTGTATGAATTTGGTCATCCTTATCTGCACTGATGCTAACAAGGCTATATTTATCCTGTAATACGGAAACCAAAACTGTACCGTATAGTCTAGGTGTGGTCTGACTAGACTGCAGTGGTTCTTAAACTTTTTTGCCACGCACCCCCCACAGCATTATGCATAGATCACACGCCTCCCTACCCATAGCATTTGTTTATACGTTGTGTTGCGTATGTATACAATTATAAATTGCTTATGGGTACATGGATGAATTATATACATTTTATTGATTATTTTTATGCACTGTACTATACTTCATTATAGCAGAGACAATTTAAATAGAAAACAAATGAAAAAAATATAATGAAATCATATTTAATCTTTTATGATGACTATTGGCTGACAGGGAAAGCTACATCTGCATATGAACTTTATATATCCCAGTATTAACCAATTACTAATTTGTCTTTATCTAAATGCAGATATTTTAGTTCCATTATTTTTTACTCAACTAGTTTCAACATCATGCTTATAAATTGCAACTGAGAAGTTATTAAATCAAAATAATTACTACAAAAGCAACTTCATTTTTAATGTCATTCGAATTCATTGCTCACTGCTACAAAAAATTTATAAAAAAAACCATTACAGCTTATGGCCTGGGTGACTTTGCAGTACTCATCAGTCATGATCAGTGGGATGGGTGATGCTGGCTCATTTGGCTAACTAGTCTGGAGATGTTTGGTGGTGTTTGGCTCAACGCACATCGGAGATCACTCGCCACATCAAGCTTGTTTCTTTGCTTTGTTTTCATTCCAAATAATGTTGAAAACCCTACTTCACACTGATAAGTTGATGAAAATGGGACAATGACTTGTAGGACTCACTGACTGATTTTCTGGTAAACGGAAAGATATTTTATCTAAAACTTTTCCAGACCAAGAAAAGTAAAGTCATTCTTTGCCACATAATTGAATTTCAGTTCAAGGAATTCTTCTTGTGAGGCTTCCGTGACATCATCTACTTCCAAGGAAAAGGGGTTCCTGGCAAGACTGAATTCAAAACTCCCTTCGCTGATGTTAGAAAAATAATGTTGAATCTCCTGTTCCAGTCCTTGAAGGTGATCTTCTATCTCTGTTTTCAGGCTGTCTGTGAAATTCTTCTCATACAAAATTTCGTCCAGACGACGAAACAATGGCCCGTCACAATGGCCACAGTCATGGTGAAGGTCGAGCGACGAACGACGAACGACAGAGTAAGGGTAAAACTTAAAAGGGATATTTTTCGGAACGAAGAGCAGCGACAAAGGTCGGCACGAAGACACGGGTACCTCCGTGTCTTCGTCCCGACCTTCGACCGTCGTCGCTGCTCTTCGTTCCGAAAAATATCCCTTTTAAGCTGCCCTTACTCTGTCGTTCGTCGTTCGTCGCTCGACCTTCATCATGACTCTCGGTACGGGCCAATGTCGTGTTCCACTTGTGAATGCGACGCTTTCACAGCTGCAACTTACTGATGCTCGAATTGCATCATAGTGGGCAATCATAGTTTTATCTTTTCCATGTAAGTGCCGGTTCAAGACATTTAAGGCTTCAAAAATATCTGCAAGGTATGCCAGGGACAAGCTAACCTCCTCTGAATTGAACGTGGCAAGGTCATTATTTTGCTGAATTTCTAGGAATATTATTACCTCTTCTCGAAGCTCGTACAAGCGCCCCAACATGTTACCCTTTGAGAGCCAGCGCACATTAGTGTGAAAAAGGAGTGTCTGATGCTCTGTTTCTAAATCTTGACATAACTTTGCAAACAGTCGTGTGTTGAGAGCATTGTGCCTTATGTGGTTCACAATCTTGATCATGAGGTTGAGATGTTTCTGGAGTCGCAAGGGCAGGGTCTTTGCTGCCAAAGCATGGCGATGTATGAAACAATGCGTAGCAACTGTCAATGGAGCCGTTTCTTTCACTTTCGTAACAAAGCCTGATCGTGATCCCAACATAACTGGAGCTCCATTCCAAATCAAATTTTCTATGGATATGTCATGCTCTTGAAAGAATTCAGATACTGCTTTGACAACATCCGCAGCTGTTACACTGGTCTCCAAAGGGAAAGAAAATAATATATCCTCTTCCACGGTGTCTTTCCATATGTATCGTGTGTAAACCAACAAGTGAGAGCACTGATATATGTCTGTGGGTTCGTCACATTGGATTGCAAACACTAGGGAAGACTTAACCTTCTCCACCACTTGAGTGTTTATGTCCTCGGCCATTTCATCAATCCGATGCTTTACTGTGGAATCAGATAGTGAAATCTTACTCAATTTGTGGTAGTTTTTATCTGGAAGTAGCATCTTTACAGCAAGTAGAATGCAAGGTTTCACAAGGGTTTCGCCGATGCTATGTGGCTTTTTTGCTTAAACTATCATAAGAGATAATTCATAAGAGGTCTCCACAACCTTAGCTGACTGCTGTCGAAAAGTTTCCGTGGCGTCTAGTTATTGTCTCTTAAGGCTGTCTCTTTTGGTTGCAAAATAGGCTTCTGGCTTTTCAGCTAATTCTGGGTGGTGGCCAGTAAGGGGCCGTTTCATTCATGTAGAGCGCATGACATCATTGCTCTAGGTTATCAGGCATACACCACACTGGGGTACGTCAAAGTCTCCCTTGCTAAGTGATGTGAAGCCATATCTAAGGCACTCTTCAGCGTATTTCCTAGTTTTTCCATGATGAGCCATTTTCTTCCAGGTTTCTGTAGAAAAATGCAGAGCAAAACATAAGACGATGCACAGATATGGTTGGTGTTACTATAATTATACTATTCACAGCCATTGATTATGGGAAAGAGTAGGCTATACAAATAACTTATGAACATGAATGAAATTTTTTTTTCATATAAATCATAATAATAATAATAATGATACTAATAATAAGGATAATAATAATAATGATTATAATAAAACTAATAATTATACTTATAATAATAATGATAATAATAATAATAATAATAATAAATGCAATCGTTATAATTCAGATTCAAAACTACACTAAACAGTACGCATTTTTAAAATGCCGAATTCTTAGCTGCAAATGCAGTAATTTTCAGGGCTTGTATACTTACTAATAGACTAAGTACGTAAATCCAGGTCTGGGACTCGCCACTATCTTGTTGGTCAAGCTGCTACTCAGCTACTGACATCAGTCCGGCTGCATCCCGTGGTTATATACGTAGGAGCGGAGCAATCGCGTACCAGACGCGTTCAGTTCCTGATCGCGTTCAGTTCCTCCTTAACACGACTCTGACCGCTCGCGCCCCCCCTGGAAATTTATGGCGTCCCCTTTGGGGGGCGCGCCCCGCAGTTTAAGAACCACTGGACTGGAGCCAAATATAGCTTAAGAGTAACCTCAGCACTTTTACTTTTAACACTCCTGGTAATGAATCCTAACACCCTATTAGCTCGATTATTAGCCTCAATACTTTGATTTCTAGGACGGAAGTCTGAGCTTATCCACACCCCCAGATTTTTCTCATCTTCTGATCTTTGCAGTGATACATTGCGTATAGTGTACCTATTACCAGGATTTTTCTACCAACATAAATTACGCTACACTTATCAATATTACATTCCATCTACCACCTGACTACTAAATAATTTCATTTATCTAAGTCTCCTACCTACCTACCTACCTACCTTATATCTGTACTATATTAACCGTAAATACTATAGAACAGGTTGGATGCAGGCAAACTTCCAGCAAGAAGGAAAGGTGGAGGTAAATATACAAAGACGGAAACGTTTGACCAGGCAGAAACAAGCACAAAAGCACAGTTTTTGAGAACAATAGGAGGGACTCCGTCATGACCGTAACCCTTCCGAAGATCTACGATCCAGAATGGGCAAAGAAAACATTATTACGAAAGATCTTAATACAAGGCATATAATAGTCAGAGGATAGAGGAATAGAAGGCACAAGCCCTTCATCAACCAGAGTGGAATTTTCAGCAAGGGTTTCAGCAAAGAGTGCAGCTTTAGAAATAGATGAGACAGCTGTGGAACCATCTGGGTGAAGCATATGAGGGAAAAATGAAGAAGAAGAATTGATTGTGTCCAGAAATCACCGTTTTTCTGTATTGAAGTAACATTTGCAAGTTTCCAATCGCAATGAACTTTACCGAGATTTAGGGTTATGTTAAAAAAATATTGAAAGAGGCTTACAAAGCTGGTGCTTCGCTTTCTTTAAACTCGTGGTGCAATACAGTCTGGCCCGGGGGATTTGTTAAGTTTAAGTTCAAGTTTAACTGTATGCTCATGGAATTCGCAATTGATCAATGGAATTACGTTAATGTGATCGCCACCAACTTCTTCCGGTCCATCTATATACTCAACTCTAAAAAAGGAAGCAAAGTAATAGTTATGCCACCTCGATTTCATTATTAATATGTTTACCGTTTTCAAGGAAGGGGTCCTTTGTTAGCTGTGATAACTTTCTTTTTGCGCACGTAACTGAAATTTTGTTTGGGTTCGATTTACTGATACTTGCAATATATGGCTGATACATACATGCAATATATTCATGAGTGATATATGAGTGTCTTGCTGATAGTTCGGCGGTGTATGAAGCAACGAAGGGAAAGGGTGTAACACGTCCTCCCTGAGACGGCGCCACTTCAGGGAAATATCAACGTAGATTGCTGGCTTTGACCCGGAAATGCGGTTAAAGGAGGCTCAGACTGTCAGCTATAATGTTGTCCCAGCCCTTAATGTGGTTGATAGTGATGTTGTTGTAGGGTTGGAGGTAGAGGAACCATCGCAGCAACCATTGATTAGAGAGTTTGTCACCATCCAGGAATGCAAGGGGGTTGTAGTCGGTATAGACTTACATAGGGGCATTACTGGGCTTGATATCGCATTCGAACTTCTTAATAGTTGAAACTATAGCGAGCGATTCCTTTTCGATGATACTATATCGGCACTGGTAGGAGCTTAGCTTGGCAGAATGGTAGGCGACTGGGTGTAATATGCCTTCTTTCTCCTGAAGGTGGGCTGCTCCAACAGCGTGGTTACTGGGGTATGTGTTGAGTACGAAAGGCTTGGTGAAGTAGGGCTAGAGCACTACGGGGTCCTGGGTGAGGACTGTCTTGAGTTGGTTGATGGCGGCCTGGCAGTCCTCCGTCCAGACGAATGGTACATAGCCACTCGTCAACTCGGTGAGAGGTTGGGCGGGTCGGGAGGAGTTTGGGCAGAACCTCCGATAGTACACCATCTTGCCCAGAAAACGCATCGACACTTTCCGTGTAATCGGGACAGGGTACTCGATGACAGCAGATACGTTGGCCGCCATGGGACGGACGATGCCTCCACCGACTTCATGCCCCAGGTAGTTCACCGTGGCCCGGCCAGAGGTGGTCTTGGCTATCTTCACCGCCAGGTTGGCGTAGTGTAATCGGGATAACACCTCTGAAAGTTGATGAAGGTGTTGTTGCCAATGGAGACAGGATATTTAAATGTCATCCAGGTAAACGGATACTCCTGGTAGGTCATGCGCTAAGAAGTAGTTCATGGCCCATTGCAAGGTGGCCGGTCTGTTTCTCAACCCAAAGGACTTGTAATGATATAACCTTGTAATGATATAACCCAAAGGGGGTTATGAAAGCAGAAATGAGCTTGTACGTTATGCGTAAGAGAAATTTGATGATACCCCTGTAGTAAGTCTATCTTTGTTATAAACTGGGATTGTCCCACCTCTTCAATATGAAGATTATAATTATATATATAATCTGCCCAGGGGTGTGGATAGGAGTTTGTATTCGTAAAATAGTTGATTAGCCAGTAGTCTCTGCAGAGTCGCATTTTTCCGTCCTCCTAGGGCACGATAAATCAAGGTGACGCCCAGAGGGACTGGCTAGGAACTGCTAGTCCATGGTCCAGCAGGTAGTCCATCTCTTTCCGCATCTGGTCCCGTTTCTGTGGATGGATTATGTACGGGTTGTGATGGACAAGAGAGGTTGCAGATATTAGATGTACTATAAACAGCACAGCCAACTTCCAACCCCAGCCGCCATCTTTTTCCCCAGCAGGAAAAACTTCCCCATGGGTTTACAAAAGGGGACATTTTTTACCCTAGTTAGTATAACTCGAAGCGCCTTCCTGTCTGTCCCCCCTCCCTCCCTCCCACACTCTCTCTCTCTCTCTCTCTCTCTCTCTCTCTCTCTCTCTCTCTCTCTCTCTCTCTCTCTCTCTCTCTCTCTCTCTCTCTCTCTCTCTCTCTCTGAATAGTTATAACATTATTTTATTAAATTATAATATGCAAAACAATAAAAGTTCATTAAAAAGTTTTAAGACATATTTATAATATACAGTAACGGTGATATATATATATATATATATATATATATATATATAATATATATATATATATATATATATATATATATATATATATATATATATATATATATATATATATATATATATTAATAAAAGCGAAAGTGTGTCTGTCTGTCTGTCTGTCTGTCTGTCTGTCTGTCTGTGTGTGTGTGTGTGTGTGTGTGTGTGGTATAGGTTCCGCCCCCCGTGGCGCAAACACCTCATATGGCACATTTTTGGAATCGGGTCGACCAGGGGAAGGTCATAAGCCTACTTATGAGATGATCCGATCACTTTTTTTTCTTCTTTTTTTTAGCAGCCTATTAGCGAGAATTGTGAAAACAAAAGTGGGTTGCGAGAATTGAGGAAGCCTTGATGTAGGGTGATGGGTAATGGGTGAGTGAATGGGTGGGGTGATGGGTAATGGGTGTGGGGTGATGGGTGAGTGAATGGGTGGGGGTGATGGGTTGGGGGTGATGGGTGATGGGTGAGGGAATAGGTGGGGGGTGATGGGTAATGGGTGAGTGAATGGGTGTGTGGTGATGGGTAATGGGTGAGTGAATGGGTGGGGGGTGATGGGTAATGAGTGAGTGAATGGGTGGGGGGTGATGGGTAATGGGTGAGTGAATGGGTGTGTGGTGATGGGTAATGGGTGAGTGAATGGGTGGGGGTGATGGGTAATGGGTGAGTGAATGGGTGGGGGGTGATGGGTAATGGGTGAGTGAATGGGTGGGGGGTGATGGGTAATGAGTGAGTGAATGGGTGGGGGGTGATGGGTATTGGGTGAGTGAATGGGTGTTTGGTGATGGGTAATGGGTGAGTGAATGGGTGGGGGTGATGGGTAATGGGTGAGTGAATGGGTGGGGGGTGATGGGTAATGGGTGAGTGAATGGGTGGGGGGTGATGGGTAATGGGTGAGTGAATGGGTGGGGGGAATACATACATTTCTACATCCATGATTTCAGGAAAGTTAAAAGGGGCTATCTGGAGAGTCCATGTTTGGTGGGCCGAAGGCCCACCAAACACAGGTGGTGGGCCGAAGGCCCACCAATAGCCCTCCGCAGGAGCTAGCCAAAAAGTCCGCCCGGAGGGCGGCTTTGCGGCTAGTATATATATATATTAGGGTGGTCCTTAAAATTGAAACTCGGAAAGTCTAAGCTCCAACCCCCGGAATACATTGGAATAGTCGAGTAAACTCTCGTGGTGAATTTGTTTTCTCAATCGGACAACATTTACCCCTCCCTCATCGACCTTGAAGTTTCACCCTGAGGATCAAAAACAACAATCCTTGAAAAAAAATGTTGTGTTATTCATTCCCAAAATGTTAGCTTATAGCACACACCATACAGTGTTTTATAAATGGTTACCTCATATAACAGTTAAATTACCACAATCCACAGTTAATATCAGTGAAAAAAAGAAAATTTGACCATTTTCGAACTTCACAATTCCTAAGCAAAATGTCTTTCTACCTCAAATACATAGTTTGCAGCGGCTGTAGCCCAGCATAAATCAAGTGTAACTGGAGTATATTTTAACACAACATGGAAGTATAATTTTTGTTCCATGAACGCAATCTGAGTCTCTTTAGAAGACTCTAACAGACTACTCACAAGGCTCCTAGGCCCGTCCGACTTAGTGCTCCTGCTCCTGGTGGGCCGCCACTCCAGCAGCCACGGTCTTCTTTCTGGAGTCCGGGAAGCATATTCTCCAGGCGTTCGCCCTTTTCGGCAAACCGCTAGGTTAGGTTAGGTTAGAAAAACGTTAGGTTAGGTTAGGTTAGGTTAGTTTAGGTTTAGGTTTACAATTATTATGGTAACCTTGTGTTGTAATCACAATGAGGTTATTTTCAAGAAAATCCTGTGGTTAGTTTCGGAGCTACAGCCATACGTAGAGGGCAGCCAGCTGCCGAAATGGGCTAACACATGGGGAATATGCGTCTGGGAACTCCGCGCGATGACGAGAGACAACTTGGAGGAGAAATTGCAGTTACTCCTCATCCTGAGTTAGCCTTCGGATGTACCCTTGGATGATGGCAACTCCTCGCTCCGCGTGGTCGTTGATGACCGCTATCCCCTGCACGAAGGCAGCCGCTGTCCGGAAGTCTTCCCGCTCTAGCCAGGTCGCGGGATCGGCGTCGAGGAAGCCGTCTTCCAGGCACAGCTTCTGTAAGGAACCGTCGCGTGTTGGTTGATGCCATGTCTTGCAGTTGGAGTCTAGAGACGGCTTGGCTGGGCAGCTTTGGGCGCTTCGCTGGAGATTCATCTCCCACCGTGGTGTGAAGTGAGGTGAGGATCTGCCTCTTCTCCTCCACCGTGACCAGGGGGTCAAAGAGCTCCAGAGCGACAAGCTCCTCCGAGAGGTACCACAGGTGCCCTTGCAGCTTGGTCAGAGCTTCCTTGCCCACGTCCCGGTTGACGTCCATGTAGGTCGTCAAATCCTTCAGCAGTTGCAGGTCGTGTCGAGGGGCAGCTGCGGCCTCCGGAGCCAGTGTCCAGGCTATCGCCCTTTCGCCCCAGGCTCCCCCCTTGTTCCGCTTGACGTTTCCAAACTCCTTATGGAGTTTTTTAATCTTTACCAGGATGGTGTCCTTTCGCTGGAATGGGATCCTGGCCTACAACCAGAGCTCAATGACAATTTTCATGACATCGTTGGCCACCTCCCGCACATACTTCTTCTCGACCTCGATTCGGCATATCAACAGTTACTTCTTCTTCCGAGGGAAGTTGAGAACCGGCAATGTTTTGCAACGGAGCAATCAAATAGCGACGGTTCACTGCTACCATGCTTGATAGAATGATAGATTGATGAGTGATGACTCATCCTGAAGAAAAAAAAAACATTGTTAGGGGGCCGGTGAGAAGAACGAGTAATACATATTACACATTACACATAATACACAAACACACAGATCGACGTATCACATCAAAAGAGACGATTGGATAGTACAGGAGCGTTTCAAAGCTCAGCACAGGCCGATACGTCGTCGTTCTAATGTCAGCCGCCCTGAGAAACTGAGGCTAAACTTCCAAGGGGTAGATAGAGGAGGAGGTGTAAATGTTGTTGGAGCTTAGAAAAAAAATGACGAAAATTTCCCCTCGAGACTCATTCCAACGATATTTTACTTAAAATAATATAAATTGGAATAAATTTACTCATAAAGTACCCCCGGTAAATATATTAAATATAATAGTATAGGCATAAAATAGATGTAGGGTGTATTGGTCGAGGGATACTCGGGGTGGCTGACCTGTGTATTGTCTATGCGTCCTTCAGCTACGTGTGGGTATGGGTCAATAATACTTAACAGCTTGAAGATTGTAGACAGAAGATATATATTGGTCAGGAGCAGAACAGTAGTACAGATCTTGGAATTTTTGGGGACGGCCATCGCTAGGTCACGCGCTAACCATATTTATACAGGTCAAAGGGTGAGTGGCCATACAGAGTGTTGCCATGAATACTCAACCTACCTACAGTACAGTACATTACCCCCCCGTCGAGAAGAATATGTGTTCTCACGTATTATACGGGATATAAAGATATTAACATAACATAGGAGATATACAAGGGGCCGTAGGAGGAAAATTGAAGCTGAATGGCAACACCAAAAATGGATTGAAATAAACCTATGACCAAAAATGACGAACATGAAAATTAATCACTCAAAAATTATAAATATGGAGAATACTATACCAAGATAACATGAGAAAATCACACAAAATATAGAGAAAAACCGTACCAAAGGAGAAAATATGAGAAAATCACACAAACATGGAAATATAAAATCACACCAAAGTAGAATATATGTTAAGTTAACCACTCTGCCATGGAGGCGAGGAGGGGACTGAAATAAGTTGAAATGCGTTAACCACAGAAAAATTATGAGATACTACTGAGTTAACCACGCAACCGAGACGTGGAATGAAAATAACATGATCAAGATAGTACCTAGTTAACCACTCAAGCACACATGCAAGACGTGGAATGAAATATGCAGAACAGTACATACGTTAACCACGCAACAGAGTCGTGGACATAAAATAAGCTGAGTACATAGGCAAAGTATAAAGATGGAAACCAAAAATCACAAAAGTACGCAAAAATTACATCATTAGACATTAGAATTACATAATTAGAAATCGTAGACATATTACAAAAATGAGGACATCTAACTCCTATGTCAAAGGACGCGCTGAAACAGAACACAAGCAAACAGCGAAGTGAGAGATAACCAGAAAACAGTTATCTATGCTCCACACCAGCCGAAACACCAAGTTTAGCCAACGAAGGAGAGAAGTGGGCGTGAGAACAGTATACAATATCAAAAGTGGAAATTATGACTAAGATTCCACATCTAAAGTCTTCAAAGCAGTACACCAAAGAAGGAAATTATGAACAAAAATGTAGCGTAACTTACACACCAGTGTCATAACATACACAAAAATGAGGAAATTCGTATTTTCTCGTCATAGACACGCTGAAAACTCATACAGACAAACAACAAAGCGAGGAGATAGACATTCTGCAGGTATCTAATCTCGACACCAGCCGAAAGCTCTGTCAAGCCAACGAAGGAGAGATGAATTAACAATATATCTTCTGTCTACAATCTTCAAGCTGTTAAGTACTCTTATTGACCCATACCCCACTCTACCTTAAGGAACACATAACGGAAGACAATACACAAACCTCAGAACCCACGTGCTTGACCACACACCTCCGATCCGAGCCTTGACCGTCTCGCGACCACAGCTACCAAGCCAATACCCACCGCCACTCTCTCATCTTATGTACCAGTCCCACCATCTACTCTCTATATTCAAGTATTGTACCACGTTCCCGGTACATATTAATAAATATATGTGTGTGTGTGTGTGTGTGTGTGTGTGTGTGTGTGTGTGTGTGTGTGTGTGTGTGTGTGTGTGTGTGTGTGTGTGTGTGTGTGTGTGTATTCATCTAGTTGTATTCATCTAGTTGTATTTTAAAGGGCCAGGGCAACGCTCGTATATGGCCCCGTCTCCATATCAACATTTTTTCCAATCATCCTTAGTCCTTAGTGTTGGCCAAAACCACCACCTCGGGAGGGGGGTCACAAACCCCCGGCTGAAACCCGGTACCTATTCACTGCTGGGTGGACAGGGGCTGGGGTTTTAAGGAAACAGCCCATATGTTTCCGCTCCGCCCGGAGATCGAACCCGGGGCATCTCGGTTGTGAACCGAGCGTGCTAACCACTACACTACGGAGAACCCTACCCTACCCTACCCTACCCTAGTGTGTGTGTGTGTGTGTGTGTGTGTGCGTGCGTTTGAGAAGTGAGGGATGAGAATGAGGAAGAGGTCTGTTTCTCTGTCTTTCTCTCTCATTATATATATTTATATATATACTAGCCGCAAAGCCGCCCTCCGGGCGGCCTTTTTGGCTAGCTCCTGCGGAGGGCTATTGGTGGGCCTTCGGCCCACCACCTGTGTTTGGTGGGCCTTTGGCCCACCAAACACAGACTCTCCAGATAGACCCATTACCCACCACCTCGGCCCACCAAACACAGACTCTCCAGATAGCCCCTTCTAACTTTCCTGAAATCATGGATGTAGAAATGTATGTATTAACGCCAACCCATTCACATCATAGCCCCTTCTAACTTTCCTGAAAGCAAAGCCGCCCTCCGGGCGGACTTTTTGGCTAGCTCCTGCGGAGGGCTATTGGTGGGCCTTCGGCCCACCAAACACAGACTCTCCAGATAGACCCATTACCCACCACCTCGGCCCACCAAACACAGACTCTCCAGATAGCCTCTTCTAACTTTCCTGAAATGTATGTATTCCCCCCACCCATTCACTCACCCATTACCCATCACCCCCCACCCATTCACTCACCCATTACCCATCACCACACACCCATTCACTCACCCATTACCCATCACCACACACCCATTCACTCACCCATTATCCATCACCCCCCACCTATTCCCTCACCCATCACCCATCACCCCCCACCCATTCACTCACCCATCACCCCACACCCATTACCCATCACCCCACCCATTCACTCACCTATTACCCATCACCCTACATCAAGGTTTCCTCAATTCTCGCAACCCACTTTTTTTTCTTCACAGTTCTCGCTAACAGGCTGCTAAAAAAAATATAAAAAGTGATCGGATCATCCTATAAGTGGGCTTAAAACCTTCCCCTGGTCAACCTGATTCCAAAACTGTGACATATGATGGGATTCCGCCACAGGGGGCGGCACCTATCGCGGACAGACAGACAGACAGACAGACACACACACACACACACACACACACACTTTCGCTTATATTATTATAGATACTAGCCGCAAAGCCGCCCTCCGGGCGGACTTTTTGGCTAGCTCCTGCGGAGGGCTATTGGTGGGCCATTGGCCCACCACCTGTTTTTGGTGGGCCTTCGGCCCACCAAACACAGACTCTCCAGATAGCCCCTTCTAACTTTCTTGAAATGGATGTAGAAATGTATGTATATTCCTGTGACCTGACTGTGGCTGCGGCTACAGCGGCGGGCTGATGCCCGCTCATTTATTACTGGCTGTATGTGTATGTATGTGTATGTGTAAATGTGCATATGTATATGTATATGTATATATATTTATGTAATAGATGTAAATAAATAAAAAATTATAATAAAATAAAAAAAATAAAAAAAAAACGCCAACCCTTTCACATCACCCCAAACCCATTCACTCACCCATTACCCATCACCCCCCACCTATTCACTCACCCATTACCCATCATCCCCCACCCATTCACTCACCCATTACCCATCACCACACACCCATTCACTCACCCATTACCCATCACCCCCCACCTATTCCCTCACCCATCACCCATCACCCCCAACCCATCACCTCCCACCCATTCACTCACCCATCACCCCACACCCATTACCCATCACCCCACCCATTCACTCACCCATTACCCATCACCCTACATCAAGGTTTCCTCAATTCTCGCAACCCACTTTTTTTTTCACAATTCTCGCTAATAGGCTGCTAAAAAAAAAAGCGTGATCGGATCATCTCATAAGTGGGCTTAAAACCTTCCCCTGCTCGACCCGGTTCCAAAACTGTGCCATATGATGGGATTCCGCCACAGGGGGCAGCACCTAGAGCGGACACACAGACAGACAGACACACAGACACACACACACACACATTTTCGCTTATATTCTTATTATATATATATATATATATATATATATATAATATATAATATATATATATATATATATATATATATTATATATAATATATATATAAACATTATTGTAAAGTTAAGTAAAATATGTCTTAAAACTTTATTGATGAACAAATATTGCTATAAATCTTATAATTTAAGAAAATATTGTTATAACTATTCAGAGAGAGAGAGAGAGAGAGAGAGAGAGAGAGAGAGAGAGAGAGAGAGAGAGAGAGAGAGAGAAGAGGTCGCAGCTAACCTGATCTGACCCCTTAAACTCTTATCTCGTCTCGTCCTCCTCTCTCTCTCTTCTCTCTCTCTCTCTCTCTCTCTCTCTCTCTCTCTCTCTCTCTCTCTCTCTCTCTCTCTCTCTCTTCTCTCTCTCTCTCTCTCACTCTCACTCTCTCTCTCTCTCTCTCTCTCTCTCTCTAATCCTGCTGAAATAACATCTATGTATTTACGAATATAATACATTTCCAATATTACGTGTTTGTTTCTGTGTGAGAGAGAGAGAGAGAGAGAGAGAGAGAGAGAGAGAGAGAGAGAGAGAGAGAGAGAGAGAGAGAGAGAGAGAGAGAGAGAGAGAGAGAGAGAATGAGGGTGGGAGCAGTTCCAATATTACGTGTTTGGGAGAGATAGTCCATGGGCCAGACACCTTTTCGGTACTATCTCAGGTGGCAAAGGTTCATGGTGATTTTTATGTTAGTTTGATGCCTAAAGTTAATGAATTGAGGTGATAACACTTTCAAATGAGTAGCTTTCTGGTAGTTTTCAGCCGTCAAACATGAAAGTGTGTGGAAAATCTGAAAACCGAAATTTGGGGGTAGGGGAAACAAAAACGACTGTAATTTCACGATAGTGTGATCAAATTTCACAAATTATACCTCAATATGTTTATTTATGTAATCCCTAACTGATTATAAGCATTTTATTCAGATTCATTTTGTAACTAGGTCACCAGAGATCAGAAGGTCACAAATTTCAAGGGTTGCTTAAAATCTGGCATAGGGTAATATATTAGACAAAAACAATGGTATAAAATGACCTACTCATATTTTAAACCTTCAGAAAGTGTATTTCAGAGATCTCATAACAGTTTTAGTGGTAAGATATTGAATTATTTTAAAGGCAAAACTGACTGCATCAATAAGTACGGAGATTCGAAAAATCGAATTTAATATTTTTCTAAGAGCAAGGGCAGAAATATTGCTGTAGTTTTGTAATGATCGACCCAATGTGACATATTATACCTCAAAATGTTTGTCTAGGTGATTCCTAACTGATTATAGGCATTTTATTCAGATTAATTATGTAACTAGGTCACCAGAGGTCAAAAGGTCACAAATTTCAAGGGCTGCTTAATATCAGGCATAGGGTAATATATAAGACAAAAACAATGGTATAAAATGACCTACTCATATTTTAAACGTTCAGAAAATGCATTTTAGAGACCTTACAACAATTTCAAATAGGTAATATTCAAGTATTTTTAAAGAAAATCACTATGCAGCAATACGTAGAGAAGAATATATATAAAAAAAAAAAAAATCCGTTCTGTTCATCATAAGCTAAATATCCAAAATGTACGGGATAGCTAGAAATGTATCTACATAATGAATGTAACCTTTAAGATTAAGAATGATACCGTTGAAAAGTAGTTAAAATATGGTCTTTTTTTTGCGCGCGGGGGAAGGTAATAAAATTTCCAATGAGTTTTTAAGATATATAACCAGTGAAACATAGAAGGTCGCTTCAAGCAGATACCACAACACATTGCTGCAACATTGTCTTGTCTGACCTCAACTGGTCGGCTTTGCCTTTCCATCATAATTTAGATGCAGTTGTACCCAATGTTTGCTACTACACAAATAAAGTCAATCATCTTCATCATAATCAGATTCAATATCTACTGACACCTCAACCTCATCATCTCTCATATTCGCACAGTTCTGAAACTTGCACATCGGTGTGCATTTTAACCCCTAGTCCTAACACACACATTCCCCTTCCTTGTAAGTTCGTTTGCACTGACAGGCCATCAGTTCAATCACAGCATCTTGTGCTGGCTGCTCTTCCATCCATTCATCCCTTTTCCAACCATGTCCCTCTGGCTCAGGTAATGCTGGATGCTTCTCGAGGCTCCGTTTCCATACGCCAGCTTGATAATTCGTGCGCATAGCATGCTTTGTGAGGGTGTCCTCGTATGGTGGAAGAAGATTTGATTCCACCTCTCCTCTCTTGGCAAAGAACAAGTGATGCCGCAGTTGATTAACCACAAGAGTTTTGGTTTTTGGTGCATACATAAGGCAAGTGAAGTGTTGCAAATTTTCAATTGTTTCAGTAGAAAGTTCCCAAATATCTCTGAGACTTCTGAATGTTCCAAGGAACACTTCATTTGGTCGCATTCTATTAAATTATCCTATTTTACCTCGTCCCACAAATGCACTAACAGTGTCACATACGGAAAATGCGTGGAAACCGGTAAGTGCGCCACAAATATAATCTCCAAGAGATACGTAGCTGAGAGATGTCCATGAACTGTGTGCGAGTTTTTGTTCCCCGTTTTTGGTACAGGGCAGCTGGAATGTCCTCTGCAAATGATAGAAGGAGTACAAAAACGTCTGTGTCTTCAGAAAATACAATGACACTTCGAAATCCATTCTCTCCAGCATGTTTTGCATGCAGAATCAAGCGTGTGTCAGCCTCTTCTTGTGATGACTCGAGTTCCTTCATGTCGTTGCTAGCCTCGCTGGTTATTTTGAAGCATTTTGTACCTCAGAAACTCAATCAATCTTATTTTGTTGCCTGCCTCGGACAGAAAATTCCTCCTATTTTTTATTTTATGTCCTGGCACTATGATATTGAATTTCATGCCAGTTTATAATCCTCGTTTTTGTCTTGCAGCATCCTTGATAGTTGTTTCTAGGTAAACATCGAGAATCACATCTATTCTCTGACTCGTGTCACCCTCTTTTAACACAGATTTTAGCACTGAGTTTGAGACCTCAGCAAATGTATTATTTTGCACATTCAATTTCTGCACAATACTCATACCATCAACAGTGCATGCTGAACTTTGAGGAAGAGCTTCTGCTGGAGGTAGCATTTTCCCAAAACTATTCATGAGTCTAGCTTTGTCCGTTTTCCGCAAAGAACCATCCTCATATGCCAGCGCACATGATATTGGTCCTAGTGGATGCGATAAGACCACACGCATATCCAACTCTCAGCCTCGGTCTATGACAATCATTTTAGCGAACAGGTCTCGATCAGCTCGACGGATAATTTCCCTACCCTTGACTGTACTTTTTATGTACAAACATTAGTAAAAATTTTCAATATATGTTTCTTGATGGTATCATGACATTCCTTTGCATGTGGCTGTAGCTTTTCAGGCCGTTCAGATTTGAGATTTTGGTAGGCACTTTCACCCAAGTTGTGGGCATTTAAGAGGTCCTTGGTAACATCTGCAGGAGCAAGGGTCCCAGTGGAAATACTGACCAGAAAATCATCATCCAACCTAAAAGGATTTATCATTGAATCCTGGATCAAGTCAGTTACAGCTTTGACGTCTGTTTCATCCTTCCTAGTTCTTGTACTCTGCAGATCTGGATGATTCAAGGAGGAAGATTAGATTCCTAATATGGCCCTAAGTTAGCGAAGAAACATGCTGCGATACTCTGCATTCAAGTAATAACGTTGAACTGCTCCGGGATTTATATTGAATCCTTGAGTGCCTCCGGGGGTCTGGGTATCTTTACTAACCGTTTCCTCGATAGTCTGGTCCACAGCAATCTTTCCGAAGGGATTGTTTGGTCCAAGTTAAACTTAAAATCCTCTACTCATAAAATGAGCATATACGTCAGGATGATCAATCTAGAGCCTTAACATTTGGGTATGGTAAAATGTCAAATATCGGGCATAATTCAATCGGTTATATATGCAAAACACCATGGAATCATGACCCGGATGGTGGCAACATGCAAGAGATACATGTTTCTCGCCCCCTTCTCTTGTTCATCGCAGCAATTCAAGAAGAATCTCAACCATATTCATGTAAGACATTCATAATGCAGAAAGACTGCCATTGTTATTCCTGAGAAAGTCACAATACTGTTGATAGAGGTGAACTATCCGAATGTAAGACACATTGGACACAACGTCTTGAAATGCTGATTCTGATACATTGCCAGAGAGGTCTTTTAGCAAAGATGATGCCTCATTTAGATGGTTATTTTCTCTGGTGCCCAACCACTGTAGGAAACCATTCCATGCTAATTTCATCAGCAATTCATACATTATTTTATGCATTGGAAGTGCGCGATTGTACCTTCTATCATCCAACACAGCACCAACTGAAGACTGCTATGACTCCTGATTCTACACACACGTCTTTTAAACCGGCATCTCCAAAATGTTTTACTAAAATGGCCAACAATGTGCATACAGTATGAAAAACGCCCATTCTAGTAATGATGCAACCAAATCTGTCTTGGTGTTTCTATGCTATTTCCAGTGCTTTTGCATAGAGCGCCTGGTCAAATACATAAACAATTTCTGACAGTTCCAGGGATACCATGATTCCGAGGGTTTGATTCAACACTTCATGAACAGTAGACAGCTCTGTAGCTGGTGCATTAACTGTAGGGAGATATGCTACTGTATCTTGTGACACAGCGATGTTATCTCTAATTTGGATGTTAAAACCAGTCCAGCTACTCAATGTTTGGTTATGCGCGTTGAAGATACGAGCTAGACACCACGCAATATTCTTTAATGCTGCACTTTCTACAACGTTGGTCGTATCATAATCCAGACTCACAATCACTTGTGGCCCAACTCTTTTACCAGCGTTGTAAACTGGTACTAGGAAATAGACGTCCATACTAAAGATGTGGAACGTGTCCAAGCTCGCACAGGCTAAAGTCAACTTTTTAAATACCCTCACCTTAAAATACTTATATTACAACCTGACCTAACCCAACCTGGTTAAGGTTGGGTTGGGTCACCGCCTCCCCACAACCATGGGGAGGCGGTGGCCGAGCGGTTAGCGTCTTGGAGTGCTGAGCTCAATGTCCCGAGTTCGAATCCTGCCGGGGGCAACTCTTTCAAGAGCCTGGTAGGGGAGCAGAAGGTCCTGAGTTCACGTCCCACTAAGGAGCAACTGTCAAATCCATCGTCGAGTGACTGAAGAAACCCGCATGCTGTTATAACCTGTTCTCCGTCTGCGTGTGCGACGAAGAAACTCCAAGGACAGCGTGAGCTTAAATTGAAGATAACGTCAGAGAAAACGGGATCTTGACCTAAGACCACAGGTGTCACTATAAGAATCCAGCCTGCGCCACCAACGGGCGAGTTCAACCAACATCATCAAGACCTCTATAAGCCTACAGGCGCTATAGGCTCCAACATAAAAAAAAAAAAAAAAACCTAACCTTCACCATCCCCTTCTTTGATTTTCTGTACTTCTTACAAAGAAAAGAAAAGTGCTAAATTGTTCATGAAAAAAGTAAAAAAAAAAAAAATGGTGTGGTGATGGCGATTGTGGTGGTGGTTGTTGTGGTGATGGTGGTGGTTGTGGTGATGGTGGTGATATGGTGGTGGTGGTGGTGGTGTGGTGGTGGTGATGGTGGTGGTGGTGGTGGTGATGGTGGTGGTGGTGTGGTGGTGGTGGTGGTGTGGTGGTGGTGATGGTGGTGGTGGTGTGGTGGTGGTGGTGATGGTGGTGGTGGTGATGGTGGTGGTGGTGGTTGTGGTGGTGGTGGTGATGGTGGTGGTGGTGGTGTGGTGGTGTGTGGTGGTGGTGTGTGGTGTGGTGGTGGTGGTGTGGTGTGGTGGTGGTGGATGTGGTGGTGTGTGGTGGTGGTGGTGGTGTGTGGGTGGGGTGTGGTGGTGGTGGTGGGGGTGATGGTGTGTGGTGGTGGTGGTGGTGGTGTGGTGGTGGTGGTGGTGATGGTGGTGTGGTGGTGGTGGTAGTGATGGTGGTGGTGGTGGTGGTGATGGTGGTGGTGATGGTTGTGTCGTGGTGGTGGTGGTGATGGTGGTGTGATGGTAATGGTGGTGGTGGTGATGGTGTTGTTGGTGGTGGTGGTGGTGGTGGTATTTCATAATTGTTATATGCGAATGTTGAAGCTCCCTCTGCTCGCTTGGACAATAACAAGGGTTTATACATACATTTCCTTCCTCCTCTCTGTACCCACGGTTGAAATGGCATATTTAACACCTCAAACACACCCTACCACGTATATAACACCACGCTAACCCTAAATAACACCTATAACGGCATTAGAAACACGAGTTATAGTGGTTATATGAGGCCTAACACAAGGGGCCTGCCTCCTCGGCACAGACACTGTTATTGGGAGGGCTACGAACACATTTTATTTCCATTGCACTAATGCACTACTTTCACCACTGAACTAATGTCGCCATGCACAATATATTACTAATTTTAGAATATTTGGTAAAAACTCGCCTCGCTCGCTTGGACAATGAGTTAAGAGACGAAATATAACTTTCTGTGCCACATTTCTTCCTTTACGTCTGTGTCCTCGTTGCCTACAAAAGTCACAAGAAGAAGAAGAAGAAGAATTCGTGGAAACATTTTACAAGCCTATATGACACCTGATTTCGGCTGAAATAGGTGTCCAAGCTCGCTTCGCTCGCTTGGACAATCAGGTCTGCTTCTGCTGGGATGCTTCGCCTCTTTAATCATCCAACGGACTGTGTGTGTTTGGCCGGAAGTGGGCCTATTAGTTTCCTTTGCACAACTATTCCAATAACCCGATGTGATGTTCCGCCACCACTGAGAGTTTCCTCCAAACGGTCAATATTATCCCATGCCAATGTGGTAAACACGCCTGGGTGGATATCGGATGGCACGGGGGCTTCACTGTCAGACAACTTCTGCAAACACTAGAGCAGTGTCAGTCTCCTCCAGCTTTGAGCATGACACACTGTGTCCAAAACGATTCAGCGCCTGGATCAATTCCATATTCCCAGTTAAAGATTTCACAGCAAACGGAAAAATAATATGTTTCGGAGGCTTTTCTCTCCCACATGTAACAGCATATACAACATCTTGCCCAAAGGAATTTGCTAGTCTCTGCACCTTCTCTGATGGAATATCTGTTTTTCCTGGTAACAGGGTGCAAAAGAAATCATTTAATGAATCTGGAATGCAGCTTTTCTGAGTTTCTGGTGGCCACTCATCACTGATCTCCTGTCTCTTGACACCTTTCCAGAGCTGTAGGGCTGCTTTTTGCACAAAACTATTATCATCCTTGGACATAAGAATATTACGCTGCTCCCTCACTTCAAAATACTGCAGTGCAAGTTGATCAACAGTAAGACTTTTCGGGTAAATTAGCAGTTCTCCCACTTTTTTCGTTCATACACCTTAGTGTTTCACCAGACTCTTGCTCAAAGGTTCTACGCAATATGCGTAGCGTGTCTTCTATGTTGATGATTTTACTTCCTCAACTCCCTGAGAATGAAGATTTTAAACTAATTTTGATGTGATATCTGTTATTCGAATAACATCTGGCTTTACAAACAAGTCATTCCTTATGTACGAGAACAGCTCAATTTATGCTTGCCTTAAAGTATTTGTGTATACTGTTTCAGCATCCTCAGTTTCCTCCTGGCTGTCCACCTGTTGAGAATCAGTTTTTGTGTATAGATGGTAACATGAACGGTGATAATGTACTTCAGCTGCCTTTAGATCCCGACTTAGTAGGCCAAGAACTCTAGTGTCCAATTTTTGTGTTGCTGCCATCCGTATTTTATCATCAGCCCGCAACTCACAGCATTTCACTAAATTTTCTCTTGTTCTCTGTCCTTTTAGATACTTGACTGCTTGGCAGAATATGCATGATGCATCATATATTCTGCCTTCACTTGCACTTCGATTTGCGAGTCTGGATGAAGTACCCACAGCAGCGGGCTCATGCTTTTGCCTCTCCTTTTGAATTATTGAGTCCAAAGTCCTTAACATAGTAAAAAGACAGCGACACTTTCGATGGTATTTTAGCGCGGGAATTTCTCCATCAGCAGTGTATGTTGCGAGATACAAGACTGGGGTACATCTTCTTAGATCAGCAGCATGTAAGAGCGTTTTTCAAGACTCGAGGTCCTGCGGTGAGATAAGACTTGCACTTGGGTCTTTTTCGTAGCAGATCAGAAGACATGTTTCACTAAGGCGTGGCCTTTTTGGAGGTGATGAGGGGCTCCTCTCCATCGTTTTGGTGATGCTTCTAGCTCACAAGACCTGTGGTAAAGGAGAGGATGACTTTTAAAATATGCAGCAATTACCCAGGGAGCCAAGTGAAAAATCGGTCCCGGCGTGCTGTAAAAGTTTGGCCTACAAAAACCAAATCTACATATACCTAGGATCATGATCTAGAGGGCCAACCTTCTGAAAAATTTGCTGGACATTTTTACGAGCCCAAAAACAAATAAATCGAGAATTCCAGCCACACCGGCCCTAGCTCGGACCTTAGTAGTGATGTTCTCTGCAATGATGATTCAGAGCATGTATTTCTAGTATTTTTCAATGTTTCTAGGTGTGCATGTGAGCTTCGTGGTCAATGCATTGAGCTTACGCTGAAAAACTTCAATATCAGTGTAATTATGATTATTTTATGCTAAGCATTGGAACAGAAGATGAAAATGTAGTTGTTGATTTGGCATTCTTATTTTCTGTTTCCTATGACTTCTGTTTTGTGCTATAGTGGTGGTGGGTAGTTACAGCATGCGCTTTTTTATTTCTTACAGGTTTATATGCCGAGCAAAGGAGGGAAAACAACTGAAGCAATAGTTGTGTCTCTTATTGTTTTCGATGGTGCATGACTGCATGTGAGTTGAATGGTAAGGCTATTGAGCTAATGCTGAAAAACAAATCCTTTATCATTTTGGTCCTTTTCTTTCTAACACTGAACGTTCACTGGAACAGATGAAGAAAATGTAGTTGTTGGGTCTGGCATTCATGGTTATCTGTTTTTTTATATCTTTTGTTTTGTACTATAGTGGTGGTGGGTAGTAATGTGCTTTTTTATTTTATTTGTTACAGGCTTCTGAAAAACAAGATGAGCAATGGAGTGAAAAGAGGAGCAGCAGTAACGGTACTCTTTACCCGCCAAAAAGGATGAAAGAGTCTGTGGATTACTCTAGGTGTGTCATATGCCAAGACTCGTCTGAGGTAGAACTGATGAACATTCAGACTACATCTGTACCAAAGTTCCTTGATGCTATGAATGCTCGGCAAGATAAAACGTACTCAATGCTTAAAGATGAAGTAAGAAATGAAGCATGGACCACAGACAAATCTCCTAAGTGGCATAAAAAGTGTCGAAATGGTATACCCTCAAAAAGAGTTACACCTTAGCTAAGAAAAAACGTCTTGGAGATGAACCAGATCCCACCTACAGTGCTGGCCAATCTTCAAGCAGCGCATCATCACTGGAATCACCAATCAAAACTAGGAAATATGCTCCATCATTTGATGCAAAACACAACTGTGTCATATGCAACAAAACATGGCACCAGGGAAAGAAACCAACCAGCAAGGTATCAACCAAACTAAGCCATCAAGCAATACATGAAAAGGCCAAACAGTTGGGCAGGCGAGATATCCCTTACAGACTGATTGGCCAAGGGCATGACATGGTAGCAAATTATATTTGCTACCACAAACCATGCATGAACGCTTTTAGAGCTACACGGATCAGTAAAGGTAGATCACCTAATCAGACAATGTATGACTTGGCTTTTGACCGTCTGATAGAGGAACTGGAGGTTCCATTGTTCGAGGAGAAGTGTGGATTTCTAATTCAAACACTAGGAAATAGATACAGAGAAATGCTTCGTGATGAAACAGCATCCACTTATCATTCTACAAGACTGAAAGGGAAACTGCAACAGAGGTTTGGTAAGAGAGTCTCAGTAATTGACCAGACATCAGGATCGGGCTTCATCTGTTCATCATCCATCCCACTGGGTGATGCTCTTGAGAAATTAAGAATTTTGGAAGCACAGTCGTCTGTAGATGAAAAGCAGCAAACCATACAGCCAGCATGCAGCAAGTTTATTGAGAAAGGATATAAAAACTTACAAGAAAGACGAGATGCACTACCAATCACAATAATCATAACCCATAAGCATAACTGTCACAGATAATCATTATATCGAAATATAATGTTTATTTCAGATGTTTATTTGACTACGTAAACTAGAATAAAAATGTTTGATTTCTAATTATATGGTTATTTGTCAAGACCTAAGTAACTAAATACCAAATATGCCAATAACTTACATTAGTTTGTAGTTAAAGGGCCTGTCACACCATGGCGTATCGCCTGAACGTATGCCAACGTATGCGAAATATCGAAAATATGTTGGTGTACGTTGGTGTACGCTGCTATAAGTTAGGGGTAAGTTGAGGATACGTCGTTTACGTTAAGAGCACGCTGTGATACGCTGTGAAAATTTGGAACACGTCGAGTCCACGAAATGTTATTGAGCATGTTCAAAATTTCTCGGCGTACCGAACGTGTGCTTAATACGTTCTGCATAAGTTCCCCGTAAGTTCGTGGTACGTTAGACATACGTTGACATACGCTGACATACGTTAGAGGTACGTTACTCGTAAGTTGCTATACGTTGATGTACGTCGGCTGACGGGGAAACGTACAGCCAACGTAGTGATAACGAGTTGATAACGTATATGTGCCGTATGTCTAACCTATGCCTGACGTATCTCCAACGAGTCTCGACGTATTCTGACGTATCCACATTATGCACAACTTATGCCTGGCGATCGTGTAACGTACATAACGTGTTTTTACAGTACAGCTAGCGTATGTGCCGTACAGCTAGCGAGCATTCGGCGTTTTGGGAACTTATGGGGGGGGTTGAGTATATATATATGGGTCCCTTGAGTGACCCATCACGGGAGCCATGAAGGGAGCCATCACGGGGGCCATCACGGGAACCATGAGGGGAGCCATCACGGGGGCCATCACGGGAGCCATGAGGGGAGCCATCACGGGGGCCATCACAGGAGCCATGAGGGGAGCCATCACGGGGGCCATCACGGGAGCCATGAGGGGAGCCATCACGGGAGCCATGTACTTCATGAGGAGGAGTGGGAGAGCGAGGACAGTCATTGGTGGAGGCAGGAGCATCAGCACCACCACCCCCAGCACGTGAGGAGTGTCTTGAGGAGGAGTCTGATGGTGAAGGAGACGATGGTGGAGCATTAATCTTGGCCTTCTTGCCTTTTCCTTCTCCTTGGCGTCGGCCCCTGGCTGCTTGCTTCTTCTTGGGAGGCATGTTGACTGCTTGATGACATCGGCGGGAATGATGTGCTTGAGATCGGCGCGGTATTTATACGTTCTACAGCGGCATAGGGCACGTGTTCGTTGTACGGCGAGGATACGCTGAGGATACGTCGAACACGGCAAACATACGCTACGATACGTTAAGCATACCTGGTCTAACGCCGCATACGCTGTGATACGCTTCATAAAATTGTTATAAAGTTAGTGATACGCTATCATACATTAGTCATACGCTAAGTATAACGTTCATACGCTATGGATACCTAGGGATACGTCCATTCCAACACCGAGGTCGACTTTTCCGATGCAATTCGTTGGGAAGTTGGACGTTCTTGGACTCTGACAATTTTCGAACAATTGTTTGTATACGTCGGCACACGTTCAGGCCATACGCCATGGTGTGACAGGCCCATAAAACAGAATTGAGAGCAATCTTTTGCATTGAAAACGTGAGTAGATAAAGTGTATAGGTGTACTGTCTCCAATTACTTCTCTCTCTCCCATGTATCCAATTACTCTCTCTCTCGTAAATGTCTCCTAATTCCTCTCTCGTATTTCTTCTCTTCGCACCTTCCTTCCAATATTCTGTGAACTAGACCGACTATCAGCTGTATATCAGGTCTCAAGTCTCTAGCGAATATGTCTCTAATGTACTCTCCAATTACTCTCTCTCTCTCTCTCGCTCTCTTAGCACCTTAAGCTAATCCCTTTGAAATACAGCGACACGCCGCATGAGTCTCTGATATTTTTCCTATTGTACCGGCTTGACCAAAGTGTTGTTGGTAGCCACGAGACGGCTGGGAGTTCAGTGAGAAGTTGACCTTAGCCCATACCAGTCATATTTCGTGTCTGTGCTCATTCTCGTATTGTACGTCCTTGTGTACGCTAGTCTAACTGTGAATAATATACCAGAACTGGACTTGTGTGTATTCCTGCCCCAACAGTATAAGAATAGTGCTCGAAGGGACTATTGAACAGCAATTACAAGGTCCTGAGTGAGTTCACGGCACCAAGAACATATAGAACTACAAACGGTAAGAAGTCTACAAAGAAATAAGATACATTAGATAGTGGCATCGATGTACACGTAATACCACGCCTTACAGTACCCGTTCTGTGCCTGTACCACGCTTACCCGCGAACACTTATCCGCGTGACAATGCTCGTCGCTCCTCGTGACTCGCCCTCACACCCCGCGACCACTCACTCACTCTCCGTCACTACCTCACTCCTGGATCGCTGTTCCTGTCTCCCGCTGTTCCTGTCCATATTGGTGCGCTGTTCCTGTCCATATTGGTGCGCTGTTCCTGTCCATATTGGTGCGCTGTTCCTGTCTCCCGCTGTTCCTGTCCATATTGGTGCGCTGTTCCTGTCTCCCGCTGTTCCTGTCCATATTGGTGGACTGTTCCTGGCTCCAGCGGTTCCTGTCCATCTCATCACCTCGTTCCTGTCGCCACCTCAGGCGTTGTCGCAGTCTGTTGGTTCTCCACACCAGCGTGTTTCCTGCTGTGTCTGTCTGTTGCACGCTCGCATCCAGTCAGCGTGACGCTAGCCTTCACCTCCGCGCCCTCCTTGCTTGTCTGTCGCGCCCGCGGCCTCCTTCAGCGTCTCTCCTCCGGCGTGAGTGTGAGGGACTACCTTCTGCGTGCACTGCAAGATCTTCATTGGTAACGTACACAGACATACACTAGCTTACAGACTTCTATTTTATTTTACGATTTTGAGTATCAAATTAGGACGTCCAGCATTTTTTTTTTTTTGTCTCATTTTTTTGTGTCTTTTATGAGGAGTGCATTATCCCCGTCCCATACTCGCTCTGGAAAGTTTTTCTGTTGTATTACGTCCTGTCTTCCTGTAACCATGCCTTCTGACCAGACCCAAGACCCACAGCAGGCGCCCCCCATGGTGCCTCCTGCTGCCCCTGTCGCCCACCATGCTCCTCTTACTCATGCCCCCCCTGCCTTCCCTGCCCTCTCTGCTCCCCTGCCCCCCCTAAGGCACTCCCTACCACTGATTCTATTCCCCTCTGGTCTGGCAATGATCCCTCCTACTCAGTGTTCACCTTTATCAGACGAGTTACGGATGCTGTGTCCAGTCCTCCCTCACCAGTCAGGAAAAAGGTCCCTTTTCCCATGCGTGCATGCATGAATTGTGATACTCATACTCCTGCTTGTGCTCCCCTTTGAAGACGATTTCTACTCTTCATGTAATGATTTTCCTTTTTCTGTCACCTTTTTGATCAAAGAGTTTGCCTGTTCTGATAAGGGACCCCTGTCTAGCTAGTCTTGGTAATTTGGACTGAACTCATTCGCTCAAATTCAGGGTCTCTTTCTCCCCGTGACGCTCCCGGGTTTGTCAGGTAGGTTCCGTAGGGAAACTTGATCATTCTCTCACTCACTCCCAGTGGTTTCAATGCTGCCGCTGCAATCCCCAAAAGATCATATTCTTAATCTTCTGTCATATGTCCTTTACACGAACCTCCTCACGCCTCAAGCTGCTCAATTCACCAGAGACATCCAGTTTCTTCCTTCATCTATCATTCATGATCTAAAGGTGTCTGTAGAGGATAAATTGTGGTCTCAGTCTTATGCTGCAGTCGCTCATGTCTCTGCTCCGGCTCGCTCCCGGCCACGCGCACCTTTCCAACAAGTGCGATCCTCCCAACCTCCTCCCCCTCCTCCCCTTCCCATTCCTACTCGGGCGGCCAAACCCCTCACTTGCTATACTTGCAACAAGCCTGGTCACCATTTCAGGGATTGTCGCGCCCGTCCCCAGTCAGTTCAGTCTCAGTCTAACTCTCGTGAGTTTCCACGTGACCAGTGGTGCTATTATCATAAGACAGCCTCTCATCCCGCCGACACCTGTCTCTTCCTAAAAGCACAGCGCGAACGGCGTGGAAGGAATTTTCAGTGATGGGCACGGACTTCCCTTCGTGCCCCAGGCGTTCAGACTCGCCTTCCCGTGTTGTCAGTGATCACACGCGTTCCTCCTCTCCTCGCATATGGTCCTCACCGGGTCCCGTTATTTCTCCCTCTCTCAAGGTAGTCCCTTCGCTCGTGAATGTCACTTCCTCTGTCATACATTGCAACGAGCGTCCAATTCATCATATTCCATACTGCCTACTGACGTGTCTATCAGTGGTGCTGACGGCAAAGTTTCTAATGCACTTGGGTCTATTTTGTTGCGTTTTCGCTTCCATGCGCGCGCGAAGCCTTTCCGCGTCAAATTTTACATTCTTAGAGATTATGCCCTTCCTTCTGACGGATTGCCTTGTCTCCCCACCTTGCATCGACTTTATGTGGATATTTTTCCTGGTGCAGATTTTATCACTTACCGTGGTCAGTCTTGTCCAGCTTTGCAACCTTCACGTGCCCTTTGCACGGCATATGAGGAATTGCGTCCTCCTTGCCCTGACTTATCACCGCCACCACGCGTTCATGACCTCACACCTACATCGCCCCCCCAGGGCCCCGCACCTTGTTCTCAGGCCTCAGCCACGATGCCCGACACCTCCGGTAATTCTCCTGTTTTCGCTTCTCCTGTTCTTTGCTTAACACACGCACCAACAGTCAATGTGATTCTAGGTACCTGCAGTATCCTAGATCCTCATTCTGTTCTGATGTTACGTGTTCGCTTACGAACAGTCTCCGACGGTACGGACATAGTTGTAATTTCTGAATCAGTGAGAATCCGTGGTGTTCGTCTCGAATCAGGTAATGCTCAGGTGCACGATGGTCATACTTCCATATTGGTGCATAATGTGACTCACGGCACTCTTAATCTCGCGAAAGGCACTTGTTTGGGTGAAGTTTTAGTGTACCCTTCGCCGATACAAGAATGGCGCTCTCCCAGATTCATTCTAGCTTCAGGGGGTTACACATTCCTCCTCCTCGAATGCATTTCATGACTTTTCTGCGAACGTTACGCCTTCGCTCAATATACTGATTACCATGATCTTAAAAACGCCCTTCTACAGCTATTATTAAAGTATTCCTCGGCTGTAGCTCCCCGGGGCAACTTTTTGGGCTGTACACATTTGCTTGGGGCACAAGATTGAGCTCCTTCCTGATGCGCGTCCTGTGTATATTCCTGCTTATCGTCTGCCTCACAGTCACATGCGATAGCTAGTCTAAATTTTCAGGAAATGATCGAAGACGGGGTTGTCGAGCCGTCGACCTCACCATGGAACAGCCCACTTTTTCTTGTTCCTAAGAAAGATGGTGATTTCAGGCCAGTTGTAGATTTCAGGCGTCTTATCAGTGTACTGCCTCCCAACGGTATCCACTCCCTGTTTTGTCTGATTTGTTGCAGTCACCGGGTGAACATAACGCGGTATTTACTTCTCTTGATCTTATGTCCGGATTCGGGCAAGTGCCCTTGGCCCCCGAATCGGCGTCCCTCACTGCGTTCAGCCCCGCCGCGGTCACTTTTAGTCCCTACCCTTCCCTATGGGTCTAAAAAATTCGCCTATCTGTTTTCAACTTCTCATTAACGAAGTTTTTCGTGATCTCCTCGGTAACGGTGTCTTTGCTTATCTGGATGACGTAGTGGTCGTGTCACGCGATATGGAGACTCACTTCGACAGACTCACTGATGTTTTTGAGCGTCTCTCTCATGCCGGATTAAAAAGTCAAGCTTACAAAGTGTCTTTTCTCAAGAAGCGTCGCCCCATTTCCCGGTCATGTTGTTGACGCGAATGGTCTACATACGTCAGATGACAAGACCGCGGCGGTCAAGAATTTCCCTCGCCCCACCTCTGTTACGGAACTCAAGTCATTTCTGGGTCTATCAGGTTTCTACCGACAGTTTGTGCCTCAATACGCACGGCTCTCTTCCCCATTGCTACGTTTGCTTCGGAAAGACAAATTCTCAAAGATCATTTGGGGTGATGCTCAGGAACATGCATTTAATACTCTCAAAACGACTCTCACCACGGCGCCGGTTCTAGCTTTTCCTGATTTCGACAAGCCATTCATCATTGCAACGGTTTGCATCAGGATTTGGTCTTGGCGCTGCTCTCATGCAAGCAGACGAACGAGGGAAGAATCGCCCCAGTTGCCATACGCTAGTCGTCGTCTCGTAGCGCTGAGTCACGCAATTCGGTTACTGATCTTGAAACACTTGCTATTATTTGGGCTTTACGTCACTTCCCGCGATCTCTTTTATGTATATCCCATTACTGCCCTACAAGATCATCGGGCTATCAAAGACTTCTTTAAAGGTCGAAATCTCACCGATCGTCTTGCACCTGGATGGTAATTCTAGAGGTTTAAATCGTCCATCCATCGAGTATGTTCCTGGAAAACCTCAATGTCGTTGCAGACGCCCTCTCCCGTCTGTTAGGGGTTGCTGCCTCGTTGGTTACGGCTCAGCCGCAATGGGAGATAACGGAAGACGTCCTCATGAATGCGCAACGTGATGACCCGCTGGGGGGACAGGTCATTATTTCTCTCGAAAGGACGACACGTCGTCTCTCCCTCGGTTACCTATTCCTGCTTCACAATTTTGCCTAGAACATGGCCTTCTCACCCGCCGAGCACCCCCGCCAACCTCGCCCCGTGGGGATGTGTCCCAACTTGTCATACCTGATTCCTTGGTTTCTCAGGGACTACTTATCAGTCATGACTCGGTACAAGCCGCTCATCCAGGTTTTTGATCGCACGATACTTCGGTGTTATCGCGGTACTGGTGGCCGACAGTAAGACCGACGTCACTCAAAATGTTTCAAAGTGTCTTTCCTGCGCGGCGTCACAAAGTCATTCATCTTTCCCCGTACCCATGCTTGAATATCCAATTCCGGAACGTCCTTGGGATACAGTAGGTGTTGATCTCCTCAAACTTCCTCGAGCTACGTCTGCTATCAGTATTTGTTTGCTTGTGTCGATCATTTTCTCGGTACGTCATTTTTAGCTCCCCTCCGTGACAAGTCAGCAGTCTCGGTGGCTCGAGCTCTTGTTGATCATGTAATCAATCCTTTCACAACACCTAAAGTCATACTTTCCGACAGCGGCGGTGAATTTCGAAATGAACTCCTTGCTGAGTTATGTGCAGCTTTCAACATTCGTCAGACGTTCATTGTTGCCCATCACCCAGCGTCTAACGGTCTTACTGAAAGGGCAATCGTAAGATTCTAGAGGCGTTACGTCATGTCACTAATGTTTTTTCTCAAACGTGGGACGAATGGCTCTCTTATGTTGCTGCTTCCATTAATTCATCTTACAATGAGAGTATCAACGAGACCCCTCACTTCATTCTTTTCGGGGTGGACAAACGCCTTCCTTATGATATGTTGCTTAACCTCAGCCTCTCTATGTACCTGAAAATGTTGCTAAGGTACAAATTACGTCTTTTCAACGTATTCACCAAACCTTCCGAGCTCACTTGCGCTCCTCAACCTTTAAGGCCATTGCACGCCAACATAAGTCAGCTCGCCCGCCCAAATTCAATATTGGCAACATTGTTTTTCTTATAAATTTCACACGGGACAACAAACTTGCTCTAAAGCACCTCGGCCCTTTCCGCATCATTGCAAAAGCGGGCAACAAATGCACCATTCGCGATGTGGAGACCCATGATGACAGAACAGTGCATATGACCCATCTTCGGATGATGTCAGGTACCCTCCCTGACCCTCAACCCCAATCCTCCTCCCATCTTCCCCGTCCATCTCCTACTCCCCGCCCCCTTCATCAAATTTTCCCTAGCCCTCCCCCCCATCCTTATCACACCCGCTCTCGGACTCGCCACTAACGCCTTTTGCAAGCTCCTTTATATTTGTTTTACTTCCCTTTTTGTGTCTCCTATGTCTGTATATATGTAAATATCTCATTTTTATGTGTCTTTCTCTATGTTATTTATAAGTATTATGTGTTTTGTTCATGCCACGATTAGTTTGTGTAACACAGTTAGGTACACTGTTAGTGTTTGTGTTTGTATAAGTTAGGACGGCTGAGGACAGCCGTATTAACGTGGCCGACATTATGTACTGTCTCCAATTACTTCTCTCTCTCCCTGTATCCAATTACTCTCTCTCTCGAATATGTCCCCCTAATTCCTTTCCCCGTATTTCTTCTCTTCGCACCTTCCTTCCAATATTCTGTGAACTAGACCGACTATCAGCTGTATGTCCCGGTCTCAAGTCCTAGCGAATATGTTCTCTAATTTACTCTCCAATGACTCTCTCTCTCTCTCTCTCTCTCTCCTCTCCTCCTCTCTCTCTCTCTCTCTCTCGTCCTTTCCCTTTTCTCTCTCTCTCTCTCTCTCCTTTCCTCTCTCTCTCTCTTCTCTTTTCTCTCTCTCTCCCCTCTCTCTCTCATTTTCTCCTCTCTCTCTCTCTCTCTCTTTTTCTCCTCTCTCTCTTCTCCTCTCTCCTCTCTCTCTCTCTCCTCTCTCTCTCCTCTCTCTCTCTCTCTCTCCTCTCTCTCCTTTTCTCTCTCTCTCTCTCTCTCTCTCTCTCTCTCTCTCTCTCCTCTCCTCTCTCTCTCTCTCTCTCTCTCTCTCTCTCTCTCTCCCCTCTCTTCTCTCTCTCTCTCTCTCTCTCTCTCTCTTTTCTCTCTCTCTCCTCTCTCTCCCCTCTCTCTTCTCTCTCCTCTCCTCTCTTCTCTCTCTCTCTCTCTCTCTCTCTCTCGTCTCTCCTCTCTCTCTCTCTTCTCTCCTCTCTCTCTCTCTCTCTTCTCCTTCTTTTCCCCTCGTCTCTCCCCTCTCTCTCCTCTCTTCCTCTCTCTCTCTCCTCTCTCCTCTCTCCTCTCTCTCTCTCTCTCTCTTCTCCTCTCTTCTCTCTCTCCTCTCTCTCTCGCTCTCTTACCCTTAAGCTTCCTTTGAATTACAGCGACAAACCCACAATGTTCTTCCTGAAATTTTTCCTATTTGTACCGGCTTGAAACCAAGTGTTGTTGGTACCCGAGAACGCTGGATTCAGTGAGGAGTGACCTTTTGCCATACCAGTCATATTTCGTGTCTGTGCTCATTGTACGTCCTTGGTACCTAGTCTAACTGTGAATAATATACCAAACTGGACTGGGGTGTATTCCCGCCCCCCAGTATATGATAGTGATCGAAGGGCTTTGACAGCATTACATAGGTCCTGATGAGTTCACGGCCACCAAGAACATCAGAACTACTAACGGTAAGAAGTGTACAAAAAATAAGGTACATGGGGCAAAAAACTACGATTTCGAACCCCATGGGGTTATTTATTTTTGACCTCCTAAAATTTTCCAGCAGCTTTTACCCGGGTTTGGCCCCCTAAAACATTTCCTAACACCTGTAAGATGTGATTGCATAAGCCAACTTTTACAGCACAAATGGGAACAATTTTGGAAAAAATCGGGTTTAGCTCCCTGGGAATGTTAATTTTTTTATAACCATAACTCTTTTAACACACATAGTTTAAACATGCTGTATTTATTCCAATTGTTTTGTAACCTTTGTTTATACATATTTTCAAAAAAAATAACTTTTATATGACTATCAACTCATGTTATCGCTTATAAAGTTTTATCAAAATATGGTTTTTTAAATAATAAACAATAAACAAATTTTTTGTTTTTTGGCCATTTCCTCTAAATTGCTCGAATATGTTCCACAGAAAATTAGCAGAATTTCCCTTTAACATAACTATGTAATCTCGTGTTCATTTCTAAGAGTATTGTTTATTAAAACGCATAAAGTTATGATCTCGGAATATGTTTGCATATACAAACTAAATAACATAATCGAACTGAAACTCATTGATGTCAAAAATGAATGCTTTCCGATCACCTTTATACATTGACTCAAAAAATGCCTGAAATTTAGCAGGTTTAATATTTGTTGTGTACTGTTTTTGATTAATGCAATAACAACATTTTGCGATTTCAGTCATAATTGGGAATTTTTCCCAGGGTTATTTATAACCTAATTTAGGCTTCAAAAATTGATCTGAGAAACAACATTCAAAATATAATAATTTTTTGGGATCAATGTACTTGGTAAATGTTGATCATTAATCACAATATAGTTTTTGAGATAATGATTTCCTTTGATATATAAAAACAAAAATAATGGAGTTTATACGCCTCTAGTGGCTAAAGAGAAATTACTCCTAGGCCCTGAACTAGGGGAACATTCCTTTTTCAAAAGACCAAGCTTCATAAACGTTATCTGATAATAATCCCTGAAAATCTTCCTTTAAAAGCTTATTTACCTGTTTTTAATTTTATGTGTGTCAAAATATATTACCGCTTATTGTATAATAATTTATCGTAAAATATATTCAAATAATTGGAATTACCCAAGCTGAAATTGTTGAAGGGAAATTGTTGTCTTTAAACATGCACTTTTAGGTTTAAAATTTGTTTTGGAAAATTTTTATACCCTTGTTTTTGCTTATATATAACCTTTTGGCCATTTTAAGCAACCTTCAAATTGTGCCCTTAGATCTCTGGTGATCAAGCTACATAATTATAATGTTTCTGGATAATTTCCTAATAATCAGTAGGGTCATTAAGTAAACAAAATTTGGGATAATGGTTCATTGTATCCATTACATACACAAGATTCTGGTTGGCTCTAGAAATAGAAAATCGATTTTTTGATATGCCAGTATTATTGAATTTCCAGTCAATGTTTTTTCTTCCTTAGTCAATTCCCCATAAAATGATGTTGAGATCTTTAAATGATTCCAAGCTTAAAATTGGGTAGATCATTTAAAACCAGTTTTTGTCAATTAAAACGCTATGACAGATCGTCGGCCTGAAAACTTCCGTTGGGTAAATTTTGAATTATTTGCAAAAACTTAAGGAGTATTAGATAATAATGTTGATCAATATTCAAAATTGATTCACCAAGGTTAGGTCATGGTCTCACCTACATTTATTGAGTTTTTATAGGAAAATTTTGAGGAGATATGATAAGATTATGATATAATTATTCTGGATTTAGTAAGGCAATTTACAAATTAAAACAGCTCTTAATAAGTAGGGCTCTGGTATAATGGGGAAAGGTTCTTCATTGGGATCAGAGCTTTTGGCTTAAGTAATAGGCAACAAAAGGTTTCAAATTAATGGTTCCAATCTGAAGGGATGGTGAAAATGGGGTTCCAAGGTCTGTTTTGTGGCCATTCATTTTTATTACTCAACGGACTTATTGTTTGGGATTCTGAATGCAGTTTGCTGATATACTAATTGGTAGGTTATTATACCATTAGTAATTTGCGGAGACTTTTAAAAACTTACGAGTGGCAGTCGTGGGTAATTTTAATTTGATAAATTAGCTTTTAAATGTTGTAGAAAAAACCCGGTATATACAATAGATGGTATCGCTGAAAAGATAATAAAGATCTTAGTAGGTGAGCCCAGACCGACCTAAAAAGTTGGCCATAAATAAGGGTAATGAGTTTGATAAATTAAAATGTTAAAATGATGGGAAGTATCAAAGCAAGGCTTTGGCCCATAGACTATGGTTCAGTTTTGTTCCTATTACGGATGATATATTTGTAGAAAAATGCAGGAAGGATGAAAAATGATCAAGGGATGAATTTATATGAAAAGAGTTTAAGTTTAAAAACCGCTGAAGTACCAAGAAGGGCATCGTGAAGTTTAAGGAAAAGGGTTTTATAGGGGGAGAAAATTCACGCTTTACAGTAGACAAAAGTAAGATTCATAAAGAATTTAAAAGAATGGGAAAAACTTTACTGGTTAGTTGGGGCTCATGACGGTAGTTGTCATATTGGGGATTTAAGGGTGAAGGTTCAGGGGGATGAAAGGTGGATGTAGGTAGTGTTAGGTGACAGGAACTACCACGTGTTGGTCTCGCGGCCTCTTGTAGCTTCCTTATTTTCTTATGTTCTTATGTTCTTATGTTCTTATGTTCTTATGTTGGGTGCAGACGTGCGCCAGCCTGCTCCTGGTTCTCTCAGCTTGCTACTTGACACGCTGGCTCGACTCCTTGTTTCCTGTGAGTGTGCACCAAGGATATTAGAAAGAGGATAAGAGAGTTCAAAGGCTGAAGGGGAGGACAGAGGTTTACACGATTTTTTAGCTGAAGATGGCGCGGCGGTCGCGACGAGCAGACAGCCGCGGCGGCCACCCAAGCCGTTAGCCAGTTACCAAGGCATCCACATTCAAAACATGGACCCTGCCGGCAATGCTCCGCACATGCCAACATGTGAATATGCCTGGTATAACCACTGCCAGCACTTTCTTATCAACAATTGAGACTTAAGACAGTTGTTTATGTAATAATGAATAATAATAATAGTAGTATCTTTCAATAATGTATGCTCATGCAGCATAATTTCATCTTATACTCTGATTTCATTGATGTACATTCAGAGACTGAAAGCTGAAAGGTAACAAGTTATAGATGCTTCTTTAATTAACTAGGTTTTGTTATTCAGAAATATGAACACCAATGAAGTCATGGATAGCCATGCCATGAATGTGATTTATCACAGTTTATGATGGGTATGTGTGTGTGTGATACCATGAGGATCGCCAACTAAGCATTAAGTTGTAGTAGTCGTTGAAGAATTTTACAGATCTTATTACAAAATAAGTTTTCATCATTTACATGATGTACTGTCGGCATTATTCTTAGCGTAGTAAGACCAACATTAAACCAGACTGAACAATTTCTTAAAGAAAGCTACGTGGCTGAGAAAGCACAAATAAATAAATTTTACAAACTCATGTCCGCGGGCCATGAGTTTGATACCCCTGGTTTGGAGCAAGGGTTCTCAAACTTTTTGGCGTGCGACCCATCCAAATAATTTTGAAAGGCTTGCGACCCCCCCCCCCCACACACCCTTACCAAAGCATTTTTGACAATCTCACACATTTACATTCTTTGTCTTTTTTCTCTCTCTTACACACACACACACACACACACACACACACACACACACATACCCAGTTTTACCCACACATAGGTAGAGTCGCATTGCTCCGTATCATAACATTGTAGGTATAACATATTTGGTAAAACATTATGAATACTTAAATGATACCGTAATCAGTGCAATCTATATCCTATATTCTTGCTTTAGATGCATCGAAAAAATAAGTCTAACCTAAATAAAGTTTAGAATTGTGATGTAGATTTGTAATGCATTAACAAGGGTCGGGCGGTGATGATACAAGTAGCCTACCTATGTATAGCTATGGACGTGTGAGCGTGGTGGTGAGGGCTTGACGGAAAGGGGAGGGAGGAAAAAGGATCAATCTTTTCTCTGTCAGATTAATGTAGCTGTACTTTTATATTTGCAATATATTAAAGCCTAGGAAGGTATAATCATTGTTTTGTTTTATACTGATAATATAAAAATAAAAGAATAAAAATAATTATATATTGTGCTTTTTTGCCTCAAAACTCGCGACCCCCAAAAAACTTTCGCGACCCCTCGGGGGGTCGCGACCCCCATTTGAAACCCGTGGTTTGATTGCACACTATGCATATTACTCTGTGGCATTATATTTTCTGGCTTGTTTAAAAAGATAAACTGAATAGGGATTTAAATTTATAAAAAATTAAAAAAAAAAATGGTTTGTTTGGTCATAATTTTTTTTCCAAACCCAAAAAACTGGAAACTTTCGGGGCCCCAAATGACCCCTACCCAAACCAAGGACTTGCTTAGCAGAAAAAATTCACAACACTCTCCCCCCGGATTGACTGCTCTCATAAGTCTCGGGGAAACTACCCCGGGGTTTTGCCGACCAAAGATTTACCAACTCCACACGGAGTATCAGGGTTTTTAAAAACGTTTGGGGTAAATATTGACACATATGACGGTCTGATTTTTCCCATCCATTCTCTTCACATGTCAACCCTCCTCAATCTCATTTCCACTGCTTAATTTTGCCCCTCTTATATTTTTTCCCGCCCAAGCTAAACTTGTAAAATATTATGTCACGTAGGAAGTAATGCTGTCCCTTAATACCTTTTTTTTCACTTCATTACTCCCGTCCTCTCATCATGCAACCAAAATCCCATTATTGCTTTCCATGTTGGGGTCTCTTATTTCTACTTTTCCTGCTCCATGCTGGGGTTATTCCACTTTGATTTCTCTAAAAATTTTATTCAAAATTTTGCATCCCCATTTTCCTCAGCATCTCTCCCCATTTTCCATCTAGTTCCTCATTATTTTTGGGCTTCCCCAAAAATAAGTTTTTCTTCGCTCTAAAATTTTACTCAGATTCCTTCCAAAATTATCATCCACTTGCATTCAGTTGTTTTGTTATAACCTATTTCACTCTCCTTTCGCATGTGCTCTTTTCCTGCTATCCCTTACAATTCAGTGGTTCTCAACTCGTTTCAAGCCATGGACCACTAGCCCAATAAAAAACTGAATCATGGACTATCTCCTTTTTGAATTTAGAGATATGATGAAAAAGGGTAGATTTTAAATGTAGGTAAAGGTTGGTTATAAATATATATCCTGTAAATACAAATTAAACGGAATTTTCAGAAATATATCAAATAATATTAGATAGCTAACATTTTGGTTTCATATATATTTCAGTTCATTTCCAAATATCGTGAACGTCCTGTGCACCACTAAAAAAGTTATCATGGACCACCAGTTGAGAACCACTGCCTTACATGCTCAGACACATTTCTCTGTTGGGTTTTGACATATCTTCTTATACCCTCTTGATCCTCTTGATCTATACTTGCTTGACTTCATCTGTCCACCGGCATGCCATTTGTTTCCTTATTTTCACCTTTGTGCCCACCATTTGTTCCTTAACCCTTGGTATTCGCTCTTTGAAGAACCTAAACACATTTTGAACCTCCTCATTTTTTATATATCTGGAATACCACTCAATTCATACGCCAATTTATGCCTGTAATCCGCCCAAACTTCTTAAATATCAATCTTTTCAAGACTAACCCCTCTCCTTTTATCCCTGGAGTGTTTTCAGAACCTCTATCTGTCATGCACATTCATTTTCATTAATACTGCTAGTCGATTCATGCTGTCGAACTTGCCTCTAACCACTTTCGCATCAGTTATCTTTCCTTTCAGTCTCCCATCTGTGGCTATAAAATTTATCAGGCCTTTCTGCTCATTCTGTGAACTCCCTCTTCTCCCTGTATACCTATGTTTCATCCTATGTTCAAAATAGGTGTTTGCTAAAGCCTAAAACAACTCTTGTCGTGCAGATCACCAAATTATCACTATATTCGGATATCTCCCCAGTACACCCTACTTACCAACAATCTTCTTCTTCTTTAAATCTTATTTATTATGGCATGCATGGCAGAAAATGCCAATGACCTTGTACACTGGTTCTCACTTTTTCATCTTGCATGAAACGTTTGCATCTGTCCTTGCCTTCCATAATGAAATACAACACCAGTTGTGACCATTGCACACGTTAAACCCCCAAAGATGCAGAGCTATTATTATCTGCCTTATTGATTGATATGTTAACGTATCCATAGATGTGCCTGGCATCTGTAGTAATTTGATATCACTTAGTGTAAAGTAGCTGTATGGCACTTGTAATTTTACATTTCCAATATTGTACAGAAAACATAAATGGTAGTGTTGACTGTTGCCTTTAAGGTTTTTAGAGTGATATATATTATATATATATATATATATTATACTATATAATATATATATATATATATAATATATATATATATATAATATTATAATATATATATATATATATATATATATATATATGGTGTGTGTGTGTGTGTGTGTGTGTGTGTGTGTGTGTGTGTTTTTGTTGGTGTGTGTGTGTGTGTGTGTGTGTTGTGTGTGTGTGTGTTGTGTGTGTGTGTGTGTGTGTGTGGGTTGTATTCATCTAGTTGTATTATACAGGGCCAGAGCAATGCTCGTGTGGCCCCGTCTCCATATCAAAATTTTTATCATTCATCTTTAGTGCTTTGTGTTGGCCGAAGCCAGCACCCCGGAGAGCAGGTCACAAACCCCGGCTAACACCCGGTACCCATTCACTGCTGGGTGGACAGGGGCTCGGGTTTTAAGGAAACAACCCATCTGTTTCCGCTCCGCCGGGGATCGAACCAGGGACTTCTCGGTTGTGAACCGAGCGTGCTAACCACTACACTACGGAGTACCTGTGTGTGTGTGTGTGTGTGTGGTGTGTGTGTGTGTGTGATTGTTTGTTCTATTTGGTATAGTCAGGCTAATACTGTTTTACAATTATTACAGTATCTGTTTTGGATTTTGCATTGTGTAGGTGATTCTAACAGAAGTCATTCA
>JACEEZ010003517.1:0-10591 GCA_016584305.1 Chionoecetes opilio | reverse complement strand
GATCAAGAATGGAGAATGTTATGAATAATAGATAAGAGTCAAGAATGAGATGAATAATGTAAAGTCAAAATGAGATGAATATTTGTGAATAATAAATAGAGTCAGAATGAGATGAATAATTGATGATAATAAATAAGAGTCAAGAATGAGATGAATAATTGATGAATAATAAATAAGAGTCAAGAATGAAATGAATAATAGATTAATAATAAATATCATCAAGTATTGTCAGGATTATATATTATTTATTTTCTACAAGAATGAGATCAATAATTGTATCTTTTAATCTTGTCCTGTTTATGTTTGAAGCGATGCGTTTGTATGTTATGTGTGTTTAGTACAGGGAGGGGGGGGGGAGGGGTAATAGTGAATGTTATAATGAGATGCGATTGCTAGTTAATGATGTGAAAGGTAATTTGCCAATCCATAGAGCACTAATGAATCCTGGTTATGTCCTGTGTGTGTGTGTTGTGTGTTGTGTGTGTGTGTGTGTGTGTGTGTGTGTGTGGGTGTGGGGTGGGTGTGTGGTGAGAGAGAGAGAGAGAGGAGAGAGAGAGAAGAGAGAGAGAGAGGGAGGAGAGGGAGGAGAGAGAGGAGAGAGAGAAGGAGATGAGGAGGAGAGAGAGAGAAGAGGAAGGAGAAGAGAGAGAGAGAGAGAGAGAGAGAGAAAAAATGTGTGTATGTGTGTGTGTCGTAGGTCCTTGTATGAGCCCTATATAACCAGTCTTCTCTGGGCCTCTAATTCGGTGAGGCACACAACATAATATTTTATGAATAGTGTTGTGGGTCGTAGTGGGAAAGGCGAGAGCCAAGAATATATCATTGCATTACACCATTTTACTCTCTCTCTCTCTCTCTCTCTCTGCCACTCTCTTCTCTCTCTCTCCTCTCTTCTCTCCCGTTCTCTCTCCTCTCTCTCTCCTCTCTCTCCTCTCTCTCATCTCTCCTCGTCTCTCTCTCTCTTCTCTCATCCACACACACACCACACCACACTCATCCACACACCACACACCACCACACACCCCACACCACACACACACCCAGGCGACACACACCCTCACCACACACCACATACCACACACACACCCACACACACACCCCACACACACACACCACACACACAACACACTTACTTACTCAGTTACCTCACTCAGTCCACTCATTAGTCAGCCAGTCCATCAGTCACATCACTCACATCACTCACTCATCACTCACCTACTCTTCTTTACTCCTTTCTCACACACACACACACCACACACACACCACACACACACACACACACACAACAAACCCACACACACCAACACCCCTCCACCCCACACCAACAACAAAAACCCCCCCCCACCCCACCCCCACACCCCCCAATAAAAATTAACCTAATCCCAAATCAAACCTTGGTTTGCCCCCTCCTTCCTCCTCTGCCAAAAACCCTTCAATTGCTCCCTTCCCGGGTCCTACCCTTTTAAAATTGGGGTCCCTCTTCCCCCCTGCCCCCCTTCCCCCCCGCCCCCCCCCCCCTTGCCCCATCCCGTGCCCCCACCCCCCCCCCCCCTGGCCCCCGTCCCCCCCTCCCGCCTCCCCCCCCCCTCCCAAATTTTGCCCCCCCTTCCTCTCCCACCTCCCCCCCCCCCTTCCCCCACCCCCCTGCCCCCCACCCCCCTTCCCCCGGGCCTGCCCCTTATTTTCCCCCTACCAAAAACCCCCCTGGATTGCCCCCCGTGTCCCAAACCGGTTTTCCCCCGGGCCCCCTCCCCTTCCCCATTGCCACCCCCCCGGGAAAACCCCCCCGGGGCCCCCCCGGCCCCATCCCCCGGGGCCCCCAAAAAAAATTTAAAATAAACCCGGCCCACCCCCTTTATCCCCGTTGGGGAAAAAACCAAAAATTTTTTCAGTCAGGTTTAAACCCGGGTTGGGAAAAGGTTCCCCGGGAAAATTTTCCCCCCCGGGGGAAAATTTTAAAATTTTTTCCCCCTTCTAAAAAAATTTTCCCGGTTTTTAAACTTTTTGGGGGAAACCCCGGAGGGTTTTTCGGTCCAAAGTTAAAGGTTTTCCCCGTAAAAGGGTAATAAAAAGTTTAAAAAAGGTAAAAAAAGGGGTTTAAAAATTTATAATTAATTAAAGGTAAATAAGGTCCCCTTTTCAGTTCCCCCCTCCCTTTTGGGGACCCTTGTCCCCTTCCCCTGCCCCCCGTCTCCCCCCTCCCAGGTCCCCTCCCCCCCCGCCCCCCGTTCCCCCGTCACCCCCCGTCCCCCCCCGTTCCCCCCTTCCCCGGCCCCCCCCCCCCTTTTCCCCGTTCCCCCCTGCCCCCAAGTGTCCACCTTTTTAAATCGCCGGAACGTGTTTTCCCCCGGCCCCCGGAATGTAAAAGGCCACCGGAGCCGTAATCTTATTTGTAAATATATTCAGTTTGTTTTAAAATCAAAAAACCGTAAAAACACTAAGATGCCATATGGAAACCCCAAAATTGTACTTAACTCTTCCCATTTAATTTCCCCCGCCCCTTTTCTAATCCCCAAAGGGTTTAGCCCCCTGCTTCCCTTTTTTCTAAAATTCCGCCCCCTTTTCCCCCCCCCATAACTACCCCCCGGGTTTCCTCCTTTTGTGTTTTTTTATTTTTCTCGGCCCGTTTTCCCCAAATTTTCCCCTTTTTCCCCCTGGCTCCCAAAAACTTCTCCCCTTCCCCTTTTCCTCCCCCCTTTCTGGGCCCCTCTCCCCTTTCTTCCCCCCCTTTCTCCCCCGAAAATGCCCATAATTCCCGGTCCCCGGGTCCCCCCTTGGTTTTTTTTTTCCCTTTTCCCCCCCCCTTCAAACAAATTCGGGCCCCCTTTTTCCTTTTGCCCTGTTCCCGGTTTTGGGGGTTTAGTCCCCTTTCCCCCCTTTTTGGTTTCCCTGGCCCCGTTTTCTCTTTTTTTAATTTAAAAACCCAGCCCCTTTCTTTTTATAATTTTTGGTTCCGATTTAAGGGTTTTTAAGTGGGAGTTTTGCCCCAGTCATTTAAGTAAAAAAAATCTCCGGAAACTAAATTTCCCCCTTTTTATTCTCCATTAAATTTCCCCCGGGGGCCCCCCCCCTTTTTAATGCCCCCCCCCCCCCCGCTTCCCCCCCCCCCCCTCCCGGGAAAATTTTTTAAAAACCCTCCCAAAAAAAATAAAAACCTAAAAATTTCATAAATTTAAAACTCTTCACCTTTTAAAATTTTTTCTCAAAAACCCTTTTACATGGAACATCAATAAAGGGGAATTTAGTTAGCTTTCCTTTGCTATTTTTGTTTTTTTAAAAATGATTAGCAGCGGGCATAAATTACTTTAAACTAAATACTAAATCTAATGGGTAATTTCCTACCAAATTATTTTTTTATCAGTATAAAAGATATATTGTTATTCGGAAATTTTTTCTATAATATTATCAAAAAAAAAACAGAAAAACAGACTAAAGAATCCATTATGAGACTCTCAAAAAATATGCATAAATTTTAAACTTTTTCGCCATTTAATATTTTGCTCAAAACATTTTACAGGGAAATTTAAAATAGAACAAAATTTATTAGCTTTCCATTGCTATATTTCGTTTTCTGATAAATAAATTAAAAACCTACAAAAATTACGTTAACTAACAAAAAGGGTCAAAATCGGGAAATTTTTTTTCCCGTTTTTGGATGTTATTTATTTAGTTAAACGCTTGTATTATGGTTCAAATTCATTTACAAAAAACAAAAATATCAATGGAAAGCTAATTAATTTCACTTTTTTTGATATTCTCCTGTAAATATTTTCGGCAAATATTAAATGGCGAAGATTTTAAAGTTCTCATATTTCTTGATCCATAAGGGCATTTCTTTGTGTGTTTTACGGTTTTTTATTTGATAATATTATAAAACAACATTTCCAAAAGAAAACATATATTTTTTTATACTGATAAACATATATTGATGGAAATTCCCCGTTTCATGAGTTTGATTTAGCACCAAATTTTGCATCCCTCCCAATTCATTTATCAGTAAACAAATTTTCAATGGAAACGAATTAAATTCCGTTTCTTTTCATATTCTCCATGTAAAATGTTTTTTGACAAAAAATTAAATGGCGAAAGTTTAAAAGTGGGTGAAAAGGGGGTTGCAATGAAGCCGTACCCGCCCGTACTCCCCACACGCAGAAAACTCGGCTCCACTGACTTTGCTAGCGACTCTGCTACGACGTCACGTCCTCTCGCTCTCCCAGGCGCGGCTTTTCATACAGACGGGGTTTGCCTGTGCTCCCCCGTGCCCCCCCGTGCCCCCCCTGTTCCCCCGTGCCCCCCTGTGCTCCCCCCTGCCCCCCCCGTGCCCCCCCTGTCTCCCCCGGCCCCCCCCGTGCTCCCCCGTGCCCCCCCCCTGCCCCCCCGGGCCCCCCTGTGTCCCCCGTGCCCCCCCTTTCCCCCCCCGTGCCCCCCCCTGCCCCCCCTGTGCTCCCCCCGCCCCCCCCTGCCCCCCTTGTCTCCTCCGTGCCCCCCCGTGCCCCCCGTGCTCCCCATGCCCCGTTGCCCCCTGTGCTCCCCGTGCCCCCGTGCCCCCCCGTTCCCCCCCGTGCTCCCCCGTGCCCCCCGGCCCCCCTGTGCTCCCCGTGCCCCCTGTGCCCCCCGGCTCCCCCCGTGCCCCCCGTGCCCCCCTGTCCCCCCTGCCCCCCCTGTGCCCCCCGTCCCCCCTTGCTCCCCAGTGCCCCCGTTGCCCCCTGTGCTCCCCGTCCCCCCGTGCTCCCCAGTGCCCCCCGTTGCCCCCTTGCTCCCCCTGCCCCCTGGCCCCCCCGTTCCCCCCTGTCTCCCCGTGCCCCCCTGTGCTCCCCGTGCCCCCCGTTGCCCCCCCGTGCTCCCCGTGACCCCCGTGCCCCCCTGCTCCCCTGCCCCCCGTCCCCCTGCCCCCCGTGCCCCCGTTGCTCCCTGCCCCCCTGTGCTCCCCCTGCCCCCAGTGCCCCCTTGCCCCTTCACGTCCGTGTGCCAGTGGGGAAACGATCGTACCTCAGTTGTTTAATCAGCCATTAATGTCATTCTATGTTTACTGGTTGTAATGGTTGTTAGAGAGAGAGAGAGAAGAAGAGAGAAAGAGAGAGGAGAAGAGAGAGAGAGGGAGAGAGAGAGAGAGAGAGAGAGAGAGAGAGAGAGAGAGCACTACTCCTGAAGCTGTACATTATTCCCCCCACTACTATCTTTCATCTCTATCCCTGACCATGACCTATTTCTCCGTACTGCCTCTCAGCCCCCCTCCTCTCTCTCCTCTCTCTCATCTCTTCTCTCTCTCTCTCCTCTTCTCTCTCTCTCTCTCTCCTCTTCTCTCTCTCTGTCTTTCTGTCTCTCCTCCCTCTCCCCTCGTCGCTGCTTTCTCCTGTCTCTCCTCCCTCTCTCCTCTCTCTCTCTCTTCCTCTCTCCTCTCTCTTCTTTCTGTCTCTCTCTCCCTCCTCTCTCTCTCTCTCTCTCCTGGGCTGTCTTTCTCCCTGTCTCTCCCTCCCTCTCTCCTCTCTCTCTCTGTCTCTGTCCCTCTCTCTCTCTCGTCTCTGTCTCTGTCTCTCTCTTCTCTCTCAAGTCCTCTCTCCTCTCTCTCTCTCTCTCTCTCTCTCTCCTCTTCTCTCTCTCTCTCTCTCTTCTTCTCTCTCCTCCTCTCTCTCTCTCCTCTCTCTCTCGTTTATTCAATAAAGTAGATAAGAGGATCAACTATCAAGGGGAAAACTTCAGTATATGGTCAAAAAATACAATCTTCAATACATCCCCCTTTTTCAGTTAGACGTTTTCAACCCCCATCCAAAGAAAGGACCCCTTCGACTACTTATGCAAACATACTTCGCAACCAAGCCTCCTCATATGCGTTGATACAAACACAACTCTTTTGGCGTAACCATGCAACGCAGTCACAAAAAACCCGTTCACCACCCGACTCACGAAGCATGCAGGAGGCTCCCCCGCGGAAACATGCCATCAATGTACAGCTGGAGAACCTCACGTACTCTCCCACAGTACCAGCTCGAGAGACATACCGCGTCCCACAGAAACCTTTCTTCAAAGAAAACCCTTCTACAGTTCACAAAGAGGACAGGAAACAATGTGGGTGGCAAGAAAAATCACGACTTTACCTCACCCCAAACTCGTACTATGATGATGGATACAGGTACGAAGGTATTGGCAGGACCCTAGACCCAGCCATGCCCCACCGATACAACGTTCATACTCATACACATCATCCAGTTCTAATTCTCAACGGGGGCTGCTAAAATTTGTGGCGAGCACAACCATCATCAAAGGAATTGTAGATTCGATCATCGGTTGAGGTGTGCTTCGTGTCATGGGCTGGGACACAAGCAACGCTATTGTAAATATAACAACCCATGGAAGCAGCGAAGAAGACAGTCCGACGTAGTCACTAATGTGTGTAAAAGGTCCAGGGTTAAGATTGACCACATAATGCTCAAAGTTTTCTAGCACATAAGGATGAGATAAATTTATTAATTAATGAAAGAGATACAGACATACGGCCGATTTTTCAAACATAGACTTATGTTAACCTAAGACTAAACATGGCCTTAGACAGACATTTCAGTTTTTTAAAGAAGGTTTTAGTCTCAGATTGGTCGAAGACTAACGAAAATAATTGGAATTGTTAGACACCCACGACCCTGTCCAACATCCAAGTCTAAGGATATTATATAATCCCCCGGAAAAATGTTTAAGAAACTGAATGTCTGTCCCCCCCCCCCCAAGGCCAGGGTTAGTCTTAGGTTAGCCTAAGTTCATGTTTGAAAAATCGGCCGTATTATGTATTAGTGAAACTTGGCTACTTCCTGAGATTTTGGACGAACATATTTCGTTTCCCTGAATATGTATTATTAGATGTGATGTGGGAAGGGTGGTGGTGTTTGTGTCTATGTGAAAATGTTTTTACAATTACTCGTTTAGAGGTCAATATTGAAGGCCGGCAGGATTTTGAAGACATATGGCTGGGTGTACAGAGCAAAAAATTCCCTACTGTTGTCATCGGTTCCTGTACCGTCATCCAAAATCTCCCCGACAACTTTCGATTATATTGCTGCTGTTTTAGATTTATGATTTTAGGAAATGAGTCGTTTTATCTTTTGGGGAAATTTTTAATGATAATCTTTTATCAAGTAGAGTAAGTTTAAGAAAATAATTTCTAATGCTAAACTCACATCTCTGGTCTCACAACCAACCAGAATCACCCCTCAACCTCAGCAACGCTGTTAGACACAATTGTTACCAACAAACCCCGAATCTGTGATACAATCTGATGTCATTCCTTGTCTTGTGGGGACCATGAACTCATTACCTTTAAACCCTCAACTTGAAGAAACCTAGAGTTTTGCCCACTGTTAAAACCATTCGAGAATTGAGAAATTTATTCCCCAGATGTTTTCTGTAATCTCTTATTACAAGACAGCTATAACCTAAATCAAAAATAAAGTGACGGATAATATTGACGTACAAGTAAACATTTTTACGGAAAGTATTAACAAATGTCTAAAAGCATGTGCACCTTTGCTCACCAAGGAGGTCAAGAGACCCTCTGCAACCTTGGATGAGTGAGGAGTTGAGAGAACTTATAAAGGGGGAAAAAATAACGTCGAGGAAACCTGAAAATGGATAGAAATAACACTCAGTTACAAGAAAATCATAAAAATTTAAAGAAACAAGTAAAAAGGTTACTCAATCATACAAAGACAAAGCACTACGATAAAAAATTTGAAGACAATAAAGGTAATAGTTCAGCTATTTGGAAACTATTGAGACAGTTATCCCAAATTCTGAGAAAAAGTCATGTGATTTTAATAGCAGAGGAGGGAGATGAAAGCGAAGTCCCTTGCAGATAGTTTTAATAAATTTTTGCCAACGTGGGAAAGAAACATTCATAAAATCCCAGCAAAATGTATCAAAAGATCACCCGTAAGTGTGCAACAAACCAAAATATCACTAACCTGCCAAGTAAACTTTTAGACCACAACTTGAAAAATGACACAATTATACTAATAATTAAGTCTATGAAAAACAGCAACTCCTGTGGTTGTGATGGGATCCAATTACGGTTTTGAAAGACTCTCTCCCGGTGGTAATCTCTTACATAAAAATGCATACTAAAAACATCCATAGTGACTGGGAAATTTCCCTAAAAAAGTGGAAGGAAGCCATTTTTGTCCCAATTTAAAGTCTGGCGATGCTAACCAAACCCCAAAATCATCGACCTATATCTCTGTTACCCATTCTTTCAAAATACTAAGAAGGTTATAGCAATCAGCTTACTAACTATCTAGAAGAGAACCATCTGTTGAGTAATACCCAACATGGTTTCAGAGCCCCGATTATCAACCGAAACGGGCTCTTACAAAACTCTCTATTAATGTACTATACGATAACATTGATAATAGGAAAAATTTTACTTATTATTCTTTGTGATTTGTCAAAGGCTTTTGATAGTGTTTAAACATGTATCCCTAGTGAGTAAACTATCGAAGATGAATATTGACAACTTCTGGTTTGAAATTATCTGCATAACAGAACACTTTAACGTGTAACGAATGGGAAAAGCAAATATCAGAAATCTTTGAAATTTCCCTATGGTGTGCCACAAGGGTCGTACTCGGACCAATTTTATTTCTAATATTTGTTAATGATTTTTCACACTATATCTCTGACTGTCATGTACTCCAATATGGTGACGACACCAGCTCATACATACCGGTACCATTGACAAACTTGATGAGCTCATCCTCAGGGGCGAAAACAAAACTGGCCTAACTAAAACTACTTCCATGCAAATGGTTTGATGTTGAACACTAAAAAGACCCAGTGTATGTTTGTGGGAAGCAGAAAGTATATCTCCAAAATACCACCCAACACCTGCTTAAGAGTTGACGGATGCGTGATTGTTCCAAGTAATCATTAAAAAATCTTGGTATCCATTTCGATAATTATTTGAATTTGATAGCCACATAAATGAAATTAGAAGGAAAACTCTTGGGACGTTGATTTATGTAAACGAATCAAAGAAAATTTGAACAAAAACGCCCCGACTAATATCCATTCACTCTCTTGTCTTGAGCATCATTAACTACGGCATCAAAATATGGGGTGCCACTTATACAACTCACTTATATCAATTCAAAAGCTGCAAAACTTTGCTGCTAAGTAGCGTTGGGCGGCGGAGCAAAGCGTGACCACGCCACACCGTTTTTTAGGCAGCTCGGGTGGCTAAAAAAAATAATAAGTACAAATATGAACTTGGTATAATGACCTACAAAAATCATCAACGGATATATCCCTGAACACCTAATGTCCTTGCCAACAGTAAGAGATATACGTTCTCTTCCTACCAGACACAACAACAATTGTATGTCCCTAAAACTAATACCAACATGGGAAAAAGGTCTGTGCTTGTGGCAGGACCAAAATTATGGAACACTCTCCCCACAAACGTTAGGAATGCTAACACCTTATCCTCATTTAAAAAACAGTTGTTTAATCATCTTTTAAGTGGCAAATTTTACACATAGCCCTACTAAGTTTTTGTTTTAACAAATAATATTTTAATTTATTGTTTTTTATTATGGAATTCTTTTTTTAGTTTTAAAATTTTATCTTTCCCTTATTTTTTAATGACGAATCCCCTATGGATTTCCTACATCCTACATAGATTTAAGCCTATATAATATATTTTTATTCTTATGATATTGTTTTTTATATGTTAACATGTAAGAATAACCATTGTCAAATGGAGAATAAATATCTGAATCTGAATCTGATCTCTCTCCCCTCCTCTCTCTCTTTCCCCTCTCTCTCCTCTCTCTCTCTCTCTCATCTCCTCTCTCCCTTCTCCCCTCCTCTCTCTCTCTCTCCCCTCCTCTCTCTCTCTCCCTCTCTCTCTCTCTCTCTCTCTCATTATTCACACCCACGCACCCTCACTCACCGGAGACTGGACAAAACCCCCAAAGAGTGGTGAACGCACAAAATAAACTGGATTTTAAAGCGACGAATTTCAATATGCAAATTCAGAGCAAACCAAACCCCCACTCTAACGCTTTATCCACTCGATCTTTCCCTCCCTCCTTCCTCTCTTCCATCCACTCCCTCTTTCTCTCTCTCCCTCCGTCATCCATCCACTCGCTTTTTTCCCTCCTCCCTCTCTCCTCCCATCCACTCGCTTTAATTCCCTCTCCTCTCCCTTTCTCTCTTTTTCTTTCTCTCCCTCTTTCTTTCCACTCGCACTTTCTCTCCCTTCTTCTCTCCTTACCTTCCATCCACTCACTCTTTCTCTCCTCCTTCCTCTCTCTCCATTCGCCCTCTCTCTCCATTCGCCTCTCTCTCTTTCCCCTCTTTCCTCCCTCCCATCCACTCGCTCTTTCTGTCCCTCTCTCCTTCCCTTCATCCCCTCACTCTTTCCTCCCTTTCTCTCCCATCACTGCTTTTCCCTCTCTCTTCCCTTTCTCTTCTTTTTTCCCCTCTTCCCTTCCACCCCCTCGCTCCTTCTTCCCTCCCCCCCTCCCCTTTCCTCCCTCCTCCTCCTCCCTCCTCCCTCCCTCCCTCCCTCCCCTTCCTCCCTTTTCCCCCCCTCCCCCCCCCTCCC
>JACEEZ010003516.1:0-20912 GCA_016584305.1 Chionoecetes opilio | reverse complement strand
GTGGTTTTTTTGTGGGGGGGGTAATAGAATTTTAAGGGTATTTTAGTATTTAGGTGGGTAGTAGTGAAAATTAGTTTTTAAATTTTTTTTTTTTTTTTTTTTTTTCTCATATAAAATTTACTTTATTTGTATATATTGTATGATTAAACGATGCATAATAAAATTTATCAAGGAAAACTTATCAAAAACTAAAATTTTACTGAAAAAAATCAAATATGAAGCTAAAAGGCTTCAATCCATCTAAAAAAAAAAAACAATCATTAAAAATTAAAAAAATTCACACATTTAAAAAATTAAATAAAAGCATACCTGCATTTAATAAGAAAATGTTGGGCATAGTGGTTCGAGGGCCGGGTTCATGTTTTGAAACCCAGTAATTTAGTTTTAAGGGTTTGCAGTCATATTTTATCAAATTTATGTTAAAAAAATCTCTAAATAAAATAATTTGAAGGCTGATATCCGTTTTTTAAAAGGCAAACACCATTTAAGGGGATTTTTATGACCAAAATATTTTAAAAATATTTTTCCTGCATATGCATTATAAGTTGGAACAAAAAATTACATCTTTTTAGCCATCTCATGGTTATTTGGGGTATCGGGCGAGCAAACACTTTTTTTAGGGCTTGTGGTAAGCTGTTGGAATGTCTTATAGCAAATTTTTTTTCATTCTAAAAGTCTGCCATAAGGCCAACCATCTTGGGAAGCAAAAAAAATTTAATAGGAAAGGAGATCTGATGGAAAAAATTCTGAAAAATTTCATATATATATAAATTTAATTTTTCGTAAAAACTAGTTTAAACCCTTTAAATTATATCTCCTCATCACCAAATTTTTTTTGGTACAGTAACCTAAATATTTGTAATTTTCCAACCCGTCTTTCTATCCCCCAACGATCAAAAAACCTTTCTCTCATTTTTTTCCCTTTTATCCTTTGAAAATATACAGCTTTGCTTTACTTTAATTAAATTTAAAAAATTCAATGTTTTTAACTTTTCCTTAATCTCAGCATAAGTTGCCCATGCCTATTAGTAAATTTTAAGGAGAACTGGGGCCCCGAAGTTCTGGTCCGACTGTAATTTTGTGTAGAACATTGATTTTTCGGTAAATTCGCTATTGGGCACTACTGTCTGCGCACCGGCCCAATTGTTTTTCTGGTTAATTTAACTTTGTTCTTATGAATTTGCACCTGTTTTTTGGCGGAAAGCATATATATTATATTTTCGTATTCTGCGTCAAATCCCCCTCATGTTTCAAAAACTTGTTATTTCAGGCATAAACGGTTAGTTTAGGTTGAATCAGGTTAGCCTTGATTAGGTTAAATTTCTATATCTATTTCTATAAATTTCTATATCGAAAGTAGTGATTTACGACGGAAGCTCAGAGAGAAAGTTTCCCAGAATTCATTAAGGTAAGCAGAAACCATGGCCCCAATTGTGTAGAAAATCATGGTCCAATAGTAATAAAAAATAAATAATAAAGTAATAAAATCATGGTCCAATAGTTTAAAAAAATACTAAAAAGTAATAAAATCATGGTCTTATAGTAAAAATAATAAAAAAAGTAATAAAATCATGGCCAAATAGTAATAATAAAATAATAATAATAATATCATGGCCCAATAGTAAAAACAAAAATATATATAAAATTATAAAATCATGGTCCAATAGTAAAAAAAGAAGAAAAATAATAATATAGACTCATGGCCCAATAGTAAACAAAAATATATAGGTATATAAAAGTAATAAAATCATGGCCCAATAATAAAAAAAATAATAAAAAGTAATAAAATCATGGCCCAATAGTTTAAAAAAATTAAAAAATTAATAAAATCATGGCCCAATAATAAAAATAAATAAAAAAAAGTAATAAAATGGCCCAATAGTAAAAAAAAAAAAAAAGTAATAAAATGGCCCAATAGTTTGAAAAAATATAAAAAGTAATAAAAGGGCCCAATAGTTTAAAAAAATAAAAAAAGTAATAAAATGGCCCAATAGTTTAAAAAAAATAAAAAAATAATAAAATCATGGCCCAATAGTTAAAAATAAATAAAAAAGTAATAAAATCATGGCCCAATAGTAAAAAAATACAAAAAAGTAATAAAATCATGGCCCAATAGTAAAAAAAATATATGTACAAAAGTAATAAAATCATGGTCCAATAGTATAAAAAAAATACAAAAAGTAATAAAATCATGGCCCAAAGGTAAAAAAATGCAAAAAAGTAATAAAATCATGGCCCAATAGTAAAAATAATACAAAAAGTAATAGAATCATGCTCTTATAGTAAAGAAAAAAAGGATTTTTTTTTTAACAATAACGGGGAAGATCTCGGTCGTTCCCAAAGGTCACTACGAGGGTTTTATAACTTTTTTATCTATAGTTAATTTCTTTAGAGAAATAATGAATATGGAAAATGTGAGAAAATTATAAAAAATTAATATCGAAAAAAAATGAAAAAGAGTGTTTTATAACTTCTTCTGTTTAGATTTAGATAACTTCTTTAGTTTTTCCATATTCATTATTCCTCTAAAGCAGTGGTTCTCAACTCGTTTCAAGCCATGGACCACTAGCTCAATTGAAAAAAAATTCATGGACCATCTCCTTTTTTACTTTAGAGATATGATGAAAAAGGGTAGATTTTAAAGGTAAGTAAAGGGTTGGTTATAAATATATATCCTGTAAATATAAAGTAAACGGAATATTCAGAAAACCTCATTAGAAAAAAAAACACAATTCACTCATAGCAATATGCGGCGCTGTTGTAATGCTGTAATGCTGACCTTTGCTGTTCCTCTTGCTGCAGACTCATTTTTCTGACCTACACAGCATGAAGTAGTAATTAAAAGAAAGAAAAAACACTAAGGTCCATATTTTTCAGGTAATTAAAGGATTCGTAAAAAGTTATTGGAGATTCGTTTCTACATTAACCAATCAGAAACAAGGAATGAAAAGGTGAAATATGATTGGCCAGGAACTTTTTTGCATCAACCAATCGTAGAACTAGCATTTGGAAGTCCTGGCCACTCAAATTACCAGAAAGGATTGGACGATTGGAAAGTTGTTGGTTGGTGTCTTGGCGTCAACCAGGAAAAATATACACATTGGGGGTGCTTTAGTCCCGGTGTTGTGTGTATGGCTTCCAGCTGGGGTCCGGGGGTAATTTTGAAAATTAATCAGTTCCAGGGTAATTTTGAGGCCCAAAAAAGCGAAGAAGTGAATTAAGCTTTAATTACATTACACATAAATTAAATAAGTTATACCTGCATCATACATATTACTAAATTTGATATTAAGAAAATTTTATTACTGTTTATACAAATAAAAAATTGCCATTTTTCTCTCTCCACTACAACCACAAAGTAATTGCAACAATGTATGTTTTTGGTCTGTTTCAATCATACAGGTTTTAATCTTGATAATGAAAACAATATCTATAGATAATCTAAGCTAAAGTGTGTGTGTGTGGTGTGTGTGTGTGCCGCGATAGGTGCCGCCCCCCGTGCCCAATCCCATCAATGGCACAGTTTTTTGGAACCCGCTTGACCAGGGGCAACCTTTAAGCCCACTTATGAATTATGATCCTATCCGATCACTTTTTTTTTTTTTTTTGGCACCTATTAGCGAGAATTGTGAAATAAAATGTGGGTTTGTGAGACTTGCGGAACCTTGATGTAGGGGTTGTGTGGGTATGTGTAGTGCATGGTTGTGGGTGCTGAGGGTGAGTGAATGGTGGTGAGGTGATGAGTGATGAGGGGGTGATGGGTGAATGAGTGGGGAATGTGTGGGAGGTGATCGGTAATGGGGTAGTGATGGGTGGTGTGGTGATGGTAATGGTTGAGGTACTGGGTGGGGGTGCTACGTAATGGTGATGAATGGTGGGGGTGATGGGTAGCTTTATACATACATTTCTACATCCATGATTTCAGGAAGTTAGAAAGGGGCTATCTGGAGATTCGTGTTTGGGTGGTGCCTTCTCCCACAACACACTCTCCCAGAAGCTGTTTTTGGTGGGACAGGCCCACCAACCACGGTGGTGGGCCGAAGCCCACCATAGCCCTCCGCAGGAGCTAGCCAAAATTCCGCCCGGAGGGCGGGCTTTGGGCTAGTATAAATATAAACTTACAATATATTGAATTATTCCCTTATTGCACAAAAACAGGTCTGGGGATACTGTCGTTAACAGAATAAAGTACAAATGATCATGGATAAAGTAGAGGGCTCTCTGCCTCCCGCCAGAGTTCTATTCGTGTAACCTCATAACGGTGGCAGAGGAAGGCTCGTTAACTCTCTGCTCCTACTTTTCATAAAGTGAAGGTGTATAGGAAGCAGACGTTTCCTTTAACACCCTTGTTTTTTCACAGTTACAGTTAACACAGTCTTGCCGTCCATCTAAGGGCAGGATGAACACACACGCCACTTACTCCGGTCTGTAACACACGCGAACCACGTGATTTTCCTTGTTCATTCCAGAACCCGTGATGTCCGCTCCGCTCTCTGTCCTCTATATCTCATTACCTTTCCCTCCCTTTGTTCCGTATATACCTTGCCTTTCTTGACCTCCTTCCTCCTCGCCTTGCCAAGAACCTCACAACCTCACTGTGATCGTGTAATCCTCATCAAGCCTCATTACTTTTCTCAAATACGATCAAAACATACGGGGAGTGCTTTCCTTTATGCCAAATAGTGTGAGATATCGAAATGTGTGGTAATGTGCCCTCCCGTGTTGTGGTTTTGTGCGATGTTTCAGCCATGTTCGGACACTATATATATGTCCGCACGGTGCTGCCTTACGTCTATGGCGTGATAGTAATATATATGTAATGTGTGTTTATTATTAAAAAACAGTACAAATGCTAACTTGTTTTGTGTTCATTAATTAATACGCGTGCACGCGTACCACCCACACCCACACACCCACGACACACTCACATAATTCGCACGCACGGCGCGCACACAGCACACACCTACACACAAGACACACACCTACACAACGAGCACACACACCTACACACACAAGCTACACACCACACCACACCCACCCACCCACCCACACACACTCACATAATCGCACGCACGCGCGCAGCACCACACACGCTACACACAACAACAACACACACCTACAACACACTACACACACAGTGACACACACAGACACACACACACACACCCCCACACACAACATTCAGACACACACTACACACACACACACACACACCCACACACACACAAGACACAACACACACACACACACATCACACACACACACAACAAAGTACCTACTGATTACATTTGTATCAATTCACAAAGTATGAAGATATAGGAGAGTAGACCATAAGCTCAATCATCTTGAACCATTTGCTCATCTTGAAACTCATGGCAATAATGCGCTTACTAGGGACACAAGTCTTGTAAAACTCGCCTTACACTCCCGTCACTTTAACTCCAAGCTCACCTCAGGAGAAACCACAAATAAATCAATCCTTAATATGAAGACCCTGCATGTTTTTTCAGGCATCCTGCAGAGGTCAGAAAGACAATTACCATGTCTCCACGATGATCTTGTTTCACTGCGAGAAAATTCCTGTAATGTGGCGACCTTCGTGACAGTTGTTGGCCGTGGATATCCCTCCACGCCCAGCCTGGACCTACCGTAACCGGTGGGTGAGGTGCTTTGAGACTCCGGCAGTGGAGCACAGGGCGGCCTGGGTGGCTGGGCGCCTTCCATCCTCCAGGCGTGCAGAACCTGTACGTCTCCTGACCGGCCCCGAGCGTGCCTGGTGGAGCGTCCTGCCCGTGTTGGGATCGTTCCTCACGGCGCGTCAGGTCAAAAGACACTTTGATCCTCGAAGAGCACCTCATGAAAATCACCGAGGCCTACTGCCTATCATCCGGCACCTGCCTGTAAGGCCTGGTGCAGTGTGGCTCTTCTCGCATTTCTCATCAGTTCGTGTTGTCTCTGAAGCAGCTTCGCCCCGCTGCAGAGCGACGGTCGTCATTTTGTGGCCGCGCACTCCTACATGACCCAGGAGTCTCGATCCCCGCTGCTGGTGATTAATACAGCCTCAGACCCTTCCTGGAATACGTGAAGCCGCCAGCGATTCCTTCCCCTCGATGGCAAACGAGGCCTATGTGCTTTCGTTTTTTTCTAATTTTGGGAACGGTCAATCACACGCGTCAAAATCCTTGCCTCACCGTGTCCCCCAGCGTCTTACGACAATAAACATAATGTTGAGAGATTGCAATTCATGATGTCACCCAAGTGGTTACTGATCCTCCCCAGCTTCAACCTCTGCCCTGATTGCCAATCAGGAATCTTCTTCCCCAGCTCCAGACATCACTCATGCAGTCCCGTACCGTCCGGCCCCAAGGCAGCCTCCACTCCTCCATTGGTTTTCCCTTATGTCGCGCCCCTTAAGCAACTTAACGACTTCAACATCCCGACCAAGCCTTTCAGTCAAATCTCCTCACGTCCCAAAAAGCTTCGCCAATCCATCTGCGCTCCTAAGGATTCGCCAATCTTTCACCCCTAAAAGATTCACCCATCTTTCACCACTAAGCCTTCAGCCCAATCTTTCCACTCATAAACTTCCATCCAATCGCTTCACCAATAAGGCTTCACCAATCTCTTCCCATAGACTTCAGCCATCTCTTCAACCAATAAGGCTTTCAGCCATCTCTTCACCAATAAGGCTTTCAGCCAATCTTTCCACTCCTAAGCTTCAGATAATCTTTTCACCAATAAGACGTCAGCCACATCTCTTCACCAATAATCCTTCAGTCAATCTCTGCACCAATAGGTCTATCAGCCATCTCTTCACCACTAGCCTTCAGCCAATTTCTCCGACACTCATATCTCGCCCTTTTCCTCTGTCTCGCCCTACATGGTCCCTCTACCTCGCAAGCCACTGATGTCCACTCCTCGCTTCCAGTCTCCTCCTTGATGGCCCGTCGTGTCCCTACTCTAAGCAACCAAATGTCCTCATCCCCGTCCCCCGATCGCCCCCACCTTGAAGTCCCCCTCGCGTTCATAATGTCCCACCTCTGATGTCCTCTACTCTCAACCACCCAAGCACAATGTCCTCTGTCCGTATTTATATCCCATTCAAAATGTCTTCTGTCCGGCTGATATACTCCACCCCAGACGTCATCTGTCCGTCCCACCATCCAAACACATGCACTCTGGTTGTATCTATGTCCCATCCAAAAGTCCTCTGTCCGTCCGCCCCCCAAGAACAGACGTCTCTGGCTGTCTTAGTCCCATCCAAAAAGTCCTCTATTCGTCACCACCCCCAACCACACGTCTTCTGTACGCCTGTATACTCCACCCTGTCCAGACGTCCTCTTCCGTCCACCACCCCCACCCCTGCTGTCCTCGTCCTTCCACCACCCCCCTCCCCTGCTGTCCTCTGTCAGTTCACCACCCCCACCTCTGTCCCTCTGTCCGTCCACCGCCCCCCCCTCCCTGCTGTCCTGCTGTCGTCCACCACCCCCACCCTGGTGTCCTCTGTCCGTCCACGCACCCCCACCCCTGCTGTCCTCTGTCCGTCCACCACCCCACCCCTGCTGTCCTATGTCCGTCCACCAACCCCCACACCCTGCTGTCCTCCTGTCCGTCCACCCCCCACCCTGCTGTCGCTCTGTCCGTCCACCCCCCCATCCCCTGCTGTCCTCTGTCCGTCCACCACCCCACCCCTCTTGTCGCTCTGTCCGTCCACCCCCCCCCCTTGATGTCACTTCGAATTTCCCCTCCCCCACATCTTGCGATCGCATACCCCGCCCCAACATGCCTCCCCCAGCGCCAGACCGTGCCAAACGACCCCTGAGGCTCCCATCAAGCACTGAGTGAAGGGCCCTGCCAAAACGCAACCCACCTCGGTAAGAAACATCCCTGACCACCCACGTCCTGCGGCGGACTGATAGATTCTTCGAGGAGTTCTTTCTTTTAATTTCGACAAAGTAAAAAGAAGAGACGATATATAGTCAAAAAGCATTGCTGACTACCTGATGAAATTAGTAAGAAGCGACACATGGTGAGGTGCAAAGCAAATCACCCATCAGCTGATTTCACTTCAACTACAAATCTGTGATATCGCAAACAATTCTTTTCTAACGTATTTCTATATATATTCTATATTTTACTTCTACCTATATTCTTATATATATATTTATTATATTAATAATTATTTTATTTCTTGTTCTATCATTTAACTCGTCTGTTTTTTACTTTCTTGACTCTCATTTCTGAATCTCGCGAGGGTTTTTTTCCTGTTTTCCACATTATTTGGTTTAAAAAAAACAGAATGGGACAATAAACTTCCTGTCAAAGTCACCTGGAGCCTCAGGGGGGGGGAGGGCACGAGCAGCAGCGCCGCCGGGGCGCCCTCACCACTCTGGCCTGCAGGAGGCGCGGCTGCGGGTGCTGGGGGCGCGGCACGCGGGTCCTCGCCTCCCTATCCTAACACCAACATCAATCAAAAGCAGATTCAGGACCGTGCTTAAAATTTAATGTCAATTAAAAGTAGTCGGATGAGGAGTACAGCCAAGCAAGTGGGAGAAAATGTTTATTCACTAATATTAACTTAACCCTCATTTTCGTATATTTATTCTTACATTAGTTATAAATTTATACTATGCATTTGCAATTTCCTTATGTTTTTAACTCTGTGTGACAGAGATTTAAGACCGAATGGTTTACGTTATCGACACCTCAAGACTATAAAGAAGAAGAATATAAAGAAGAACAGCAAACAGAACAAGCAAAACAAGACAAAACAAAAAAGCACAACAAGAAACAAGGTCAAAAGAACAAGCAAAAGAAGAAACAAAAGAAGAACAAGCAAAAGAAGAACAAGCAAAAAAGAGAACAACAAAAGAAGAACAAGCAACAGAAGAACAAGCAAAGAATAACAACAAGCCAAAGAATAACAAGCATAAAGAATAACAAGCGAAAGAACAGCAAAGAAAACAAGCAAAGAAAGAACCGCAAAGAAGACAAACAAAGAAGATCAACAAGCAAAAGAAGAACAAGCAAAGAGAACAAGCCAAACAAGACAAGCAAAACAGAACAAGCAAAACGACACGCAAAAGAACAGCAAAAGATAGAACAAGCAAAAAAGAACCAGCAAAAGAGAACAAGCAAAGAAGAACAAGCAAACGCAGACAAGCAAAAGGAAGAACAAACAAGAAACACAAAAGAATAAACAAGCAACGAGACTAACAAGCAAAAGAACAAGCAAAGAATACAAGCAAAAGAAGAACAAGCAAAACGAAAAGAACAAGCAAGAGAACAAGCAAAAGAACAACCCCCCCCCCGCAAAAGAGAACCAGCAAAAGAACAAGCAAAACAAGAACAAGCACAAGAACAAACCAAAAGAAGCACAAGTAACAAACAAGAACAAGCAAAAGAACAAGCAAACAAGAAACAAAAGCAAAAAAAGAACAAGCAAAACAAGTACAAGCAAAAAGAACAGAGCAAAGAAGGACAACAAAAGAAAACAAGCAAAAGAAGAACAAGCAAAAGAAACAAGCAAAACAGAACAAGCAAACAATACAAACAAAAGAGAACAAGCAAGAGAGAACAACAAAGAAGAACAAGCAACAGAAGAAGCGAAAATAAGAACAACAAAATAAGACCAGCAAAAGAAGAAACAGCAAAAGAAGAAGCAAAGAAGAACAAGCAAAAGAGAACCGCAAAAGAAGAACAAGCAAAAGAAGAACAGCACAAGAAGAACAAGCAAAGAACAAGCCAAAAGAAGAACAAGGAAAAACAATAACAAGCAAAATAAGAACAGCAAGCAAAACAGAACAACCAAACAAAACAAACAAAGAGAACAAGCAAAAGACAAGCAACAAGAACAAGCAAAACAAGAAAAGCAACAAGCACAAACGAAGCACGTGAACAAACAAAGGCCTGTGAGGAGGAGGCAAGGGCAGATTAAAGGAGCGAGGATAAAACATGAGCCATAAAAATGTCAGAAACAAATAAAATGATGGATGAAAATCAATAGGAATTCGGGGCCGACAAATGTCAAAGAAAACACGAGAGGAAAAAGGCTTCTGATATTTCTCATCTTATGACTTTCCTTCCTACTCTTTGTAATAAACTTATATAAATACGTAATATAATTGAGCCTTGAATGAAGCGAAAAAAATAATAACACGATGATATAATGAATAGGGCACTATAGAATACAAATTTGGCAATGAATATAGGTAAAAAAATACACAATTGGAGATGTCGTACTACAATTCTGAAAGCCTAAGGAAATAAGAATATAATATAATTGTGGATGAAGTGTCGATAACGCAAACAAAAGTGTGGGCACAGAATTGAGGACCTTGAACTTAGAAACTGTCTTTAACTCCTGTGGGTCCGACCTTACACCACGGCCCCTGGGCGTAGTGTTTCCGCACCGCGCCCTTCGGGGGCAACACCAGGCCAGTGCCTCGGGGGGAAGTTGAAGGAGGCGACACGGCGCTTTGGCCTGACGAGTCCGTGAGGACGACCCCACAACGGGCACGAAGCTTCACCGCCAACGCTTCCGGCCGGCAGGAGACGTACGGTTCTGCACGCCTGGAGGCTTGAAGTGCCCCACCACCCCATGCCGCTCTGCTGCTTCCCACTGCCAACCAGCCGGAGGCCCCGTAGCTCGCCCCCGCCGGGTGCGTGCAGGTCCAGGCTGGCGTGGAGGGATATCCAACGCAGCACTGTCACGACAGAAAACAGCCCAGCAGCATTGTCTTCCTGGGAGGTCCACATTGCATTAGTATACATTTGTAACAGTAATGTAAACATAAATATACGAACATGATGTTAATAAAATATTGCCATAAACTTTTGTGTCGCCTCTTATTTGGCTTCACTCCTCATTGCTCGGCACTTTTTCCCATCGCATTAAATGTTCAGCACGGCACCAACACCCTTGCAGCCGCGGCAGGGCGGCACAGGGCGGCCCTCGCCACCAGAGGACGGCGAGAAAAGCAGGACCCGCTTGACAATTAGGATGTGACGGCAGCATGAAACTGGCAGTAAAGAGTTTTTTGGTAAATTTTTCAGTTTGAACCACGAATTTCCTTTTGGTGACAAAAAACTATCTATTTTTTTTCTGGTGAAGGGGTTTTGATGTTTTGATTAATCTGGCTAACCGTTTCTGTCGCAAACAAATTTTTTTTTTTTTTTTTTTTTTGTGCCATAAATGAAAACAAAATGCAAATAATTGAACCTAACCCAGCGTCGGCAACCTGCGGCTCCGGGAGCCCGCAAATGCTGCTCTTTCAAGAGACCTGTCCGCCCCGCTCGCGGTGTGCGGCTTTCTCTGCCACCTACTTAAAAATGTCCCAATATCGTTTAAAAAAAGAAGAGTATAACATAACTGGCGATAGTATACCGCAGTACAATAGTGTATGTGACCTTCCGTAGATAACAGTGGAGTCGCCACCTACATGGAGTCGCAAGCGCCAAATACGACTTAATTATAGTCTCACACTGATTTTTATGTGCCACTGAAGATGTTACACAGTAGTTTATATCATGGCTGTATATCTACCTGTTTCAGCGTTGTTTTTAATGACTTTGTATCTGCACTTAGAACTGTTGCGCATTTTGGGGGCTTCTCACGTTTTTCTTCGCGCGATGACAGACAGTAACAAGTAGCCTTTCGGGCACAAGACGCTACTGCCAGATCTTTCAAACTTGGAATATAATTTATTTCACGTTGCAGAAGAGATTTTGTATATATCCAAGCATCTTCCGAGCTAATATAAATAGACTTGTTTTACTTACCTCTAATTTCCCTGAATTCCCCAGAGTGTCGACTCCCTGTTGGGTTAAAATACTAGCTGGCGACTTAACTGTAGTAGGTATAGTGAGTGTCGTTCACAAGTTTTATTTTTTTGTAATTTGTTCATTTATTAGCCCTAATATACAGAGACTAAGACCAAAATGACACAGACTTTTTCCAGATAACCGCTTCTAACTTCCTGAAATCATGGATGTACAAATGTAAGTATTAACGCCACCACACGTCTGTAAATAACAAAGAAACGTTTGAACTGGGCGACTTCACACTGTTATCTACGGTATGTCTTCGGTCTCTAGAAAATATTGGGATGAATTCTTGTACGTATTAACTTGTACTCTTGTTCGTAATTTCCATTTCATAATGTACACTGCGGCTCCATCAGCACTGCTTTTCTGCTTAGTTTGAAGAAACTGGCTTTTCTCGAATTCTGGGTTGCCGACCTCTGACCTAACCGAACCTATACCTAACCTAACCTTTACCTAACCTAACCTTTACCTAACCCTAACCTTTACCTAACCTAACCTTTACCTAACCCTAACCTTTACCTAACCTAACCTTTACCTAACCTAACCTATACCTAACCTATACCTAACTTTATAATAAAAAAAAAAAAAAAAAAAAAAAAAAAAAAAAAAAAAAAACTTTAGCTACTTCTACCGGAAAAGAAAAAAAGAAAAAAAGATTTGCGACATAAACGGTTAACAGATTAATTCAAAACACATCAAAACTCACCAGAAAAAAATAGTCTCGTCCACCAAAGTGAGTTCGGTGTTCATCTGGAATAATACTTAATCTGCTAACCGTTTCTGTCGCAAATCATTTCATCCCCCCTTTTTTTTAAGGCTAAGGTTAGGTTAGGTTAGGTTAGGTTAGGTTATGTAATAGGTTCGGTTAGGTTCAATTTGTTTTTCAATAATTTTTATCACAAATTTAAAAAATATATATATATATATAAAATATATATTCATATATATCTATTTTACGTATTTTGCGACAGAAACGGTTAACCATTAATTCATAACATCAAACTCACCAAGAAAAGAATAGTTTCGCCCACCAAAGTGAATTCGGTGTCAACTGAAACGCATTCCTACTACCGCAAATACAGTAAAGTCGCCAGTTTCTACGTTCTTTGTTATTTACGCTCTGTGGTGGCGTTAATACTTACATTTCTAATCCATGATTTCATGAAAGTTAGAAGGGGCCTCTGGAGACTGTGTCCTTTTGTGTCTTCATCTGTGTCATAGTATGGCTATAATAACAAATGACCAAACATAATCTACAAAGTGGCTTACCCACAGTAGAGTCGCCATCTAGTGGTTCTGATTTACTGAGTGTCGTACCGCTGTCGTCGTCGGCCCGTAAAAAAATGCGTAGGCGAAATTTGAAACCGTCTATACTTTTGCAGATACAAATCCAAAAAACAACGCCTGAAACAGAGTAGATTACACAGTCCATGCAGGTGGCGTCAGCCATGAAAACAAAATTTTGGGGGGGGCGTTTTTTTTTTTTTTTTTGTTTTTAAAGCCGCCCCCCCGGGGTGGTTGAGGAGCTTATCCAGCTGGGGGTTCGGGGGTTAATTTTGAAAATTAATCAGTTCCAGGGTAATTTTGACCAAAAAAGAAAAAAGTGAATTAAGCTTTTGAATTACATTGACACATAAAATTAATAGAGTTATACATATTAACTAAATTTGATAATTTGGAAAACTTTTATTCTTTTTATATCAAAATAATAAAATTGCCATTTTTCTCTCTCCCACTACAACCACAAAAGGACTTTGCACATGTATTTTTTGGTTGTGTTTCTCAGTAAGGTTTTATCTTGATAATGAAAAAACATACTAAATAATAAACTTACATATATTCAGGTATTTCCCTTATTGCACAAACAGGTACATGGGATACTGTAAGTTAAACAGAAGAAGTACATAATCATGATAAGTACTAAAAGGCCGATTTAACACTGCCTCACCTGCCTTACCCTGGCACCCACTGCACCGCTTAAAACACCTCCTACCACTGTGTTTAACAAACCTGCCTCCCACTGCCTTTACCCTGGCACCCACTCCTTAACCTGCATACCACCTGTATTAACCTGCCTCCCGTCCTTTGGTTACCCTGCCTCCACCTGCCTTACCCTGCTCCCACTGCCTTAACCTGACTCCCATCCTGTGTTAACCTGCTCCGTCCTGTGTTAACCTGCCACCCACTCACCGCTTACCCTGGCTCCCACTTGCCTAACCTGCCTCCATCCTGTTTAACCTGCCTCCCGTCCCTGTTTGTTTTACCCTGGTCCACCCACTGCTTACCCTGCTCCCACTGCCTTAAACCTTCTCCGTCCTGTGTTAACTGCCTCCGTCCTGTGTTACCCTGCCACCCACTGCCGTAACCTGCCTCCAGTCCTGTGTTACCCTGCTCCCACTGCCTTACCCTGGCTCCCACTGCCTTTACCTCCTACCACTGTGTAACAAGCTCCGTCCTGTGTTGCCCTGCTCCCGACTGCCTTTACCTGCCTGACCACTGTGTTAACAAGCTCCCGTCCTGCGTTACCCTGCCACCCACTGCCTTACCCTGGCCCCCACTCCTTTAACCTGCCTCCATCCCTGTGTTAACCTGCCCCCCGTCCTGTGTTACCCTGCCACCCACTGCCTTACCCTGGTTCCCACTGCCTTAACCTGCCTCCCGTCCTGTGTTAACCTGCCTCCCGTCCTGTGTTAACCTGCCTCCCGTCCTGTGTTACCCTGCCACCCACTGCCTTAACCTGCCTCCCACTGTGTTAACCTCCCTCCCGTCCTGTGTTACCCTGCCTCCCACTCCCTTTAAACCCTGGCTCCCACTCCCTTTACCTGCCTACCACTGTGTTAACATGCCTCCGTCCGTAAAATTTACTTAGTAATTTCAAGGTTTGTTAGCAAACATATTTCAACTTTTAAAAATGAAACATCAAACCATTTTCTATAATGTTTGAAAAATAAGGTTTTGCTCTGGCATGGAAAATGGATAAATATTCCTTTTGATTGTTTTTGGGTAGCAGGCTACTAGCAGCAATTTTGGGGGGGCTGAGTCATTGACTTGGGGGGGCTAAGTCCCCCTTAGCCCCCCCACGGTGACGCCACTGTTGGTGTGACATTAATTTCAACCAATCAGAAACAAGTGATGAATGATTGGAGAAGTGATTGGGTGGTGTGACATTAATTTCAACCAATTAGAAACAAAGATATGAACGATTGGAAAGTGATTAGGTGGACTTGACATTAATTTCAACCAATCAGAAACAAATTGAGAATATTGAAAGGGATTAGTTGGACGTAACATTTATTTCAACCAAACAGAAACAAAGATATGAACGATTGGAAAGTGATTAGGTGGACTTGACATTAATTTCAACCAATCTGAAACAATGTGATTAACGATTAGAAAGGGGATTAGGTGGACTTAACATTATTTTCAGGCAACCAGAAACAAAGATATGAATGATTGGAAAGTGATTAGGTGAACTTACATTAATCTCAACCAATTAGAAACAAAGATATGAACGATTGGAAGGTGATTAGCTGGACTTGGAATTTTTAGAGCCAATTAGAAACAAGTGATTAACGATTGGAAAGTGATTAGGAGGACGTAACATTTATTTCAAACAATCAGAAACAAAGATGTGAACGATTGGAAAGTGATTAGGTGGACTTAACATTTATTTCAACCAATCAGAAACAAAGATATGAACGATTGGAAAGTGATTAGGTGGACTTACTATTTATTTCAACCAATTAGAAACAAGTGATTAACGATTGGAAGGTAATTGGTTGGTGTGAAATTTATTTGAACCAATCAGAAACAAGTGATGAAGGATTGGAAAGTGATTAGGTGGACGTGACATTTACAAGAGCCAACCAGGAATCGAAGTGACTGAGATCTGAGTGGTGATTGGTCTGTGTTTCAAGGACATCTCTCTGCCCTTTGCATCTCAACTTTTGACATATTTTTATTACCCAACAAGACAGACAGACAGAGAGACATACAGAGACAGAAATACAGAAACAGACACACGGAGACAGACAGACAGAACAGACAGACCGACCGACATAGACGGACAGACAAACAAACAGACAGACAGAGAGACATACAGAGACAGAAATACAGAAACAGACACACGGAGACAGACAGACAGAACAGACAGACCGACCGACATAGACGGACAGACAAACAAACAGACAGACAGAGAGACATACAGAGACAGAAATACAGAAAGAGACACACGGAGACAGACAGAACAGACAGACCGAGCGATATAGACGGACAGACAAACAAACAGACAGACAGAGAGACATACAGAGACATAAATACAGAAACAGACACACGGAGACAGACAGAACAGACAGACCGAGCGAGCGATATAGACGGACAGACAAACAAACAGACAGACAGAGAGACATACAGAGACAGAAATACAGAAACAGACACACGGAGACAGACAGAACAGACAGACCGAGCGATATAGACGGACAGACAAACAAACAGACAGACAGAGAGACATACAGAGACAGAAATACAGAAAGAGACACACGGAGACAGACAGACAGAACAGACAGACCGAGCGATATAGACGGACAGACAAACAAACAGACAGACAGAGGCCCTTTACGAGACAGAAATACAGAAAGAGACACACGGAGACAGACAGACAGAACAGACAGACCGAGCGATATAGACGGACAGACAAACAAACAGACAGACAGAGAGACATACAGAGACAGAAATACAGAAAGAGACACACGGAGACAGACAGACAGAACAGACAGACCGACATAGACGAACAGACAAACAAACAGACAGACAGACAGAGAGACATACAGACAAAAATACAGAAAGAGACACACGGAGACAGACAGACAGAACAGACAGACCGACATAGACGAACAGACAAACAGACAGACAGAGGGAGAATAAAGTAATGACCTGTAAAGTAATAAGCTGTAAGTAAGAAGCTGATTAAGTAAGAAGCTGTGCGTGTGACATGAAGGAGAAAGAGACGGAAGAAATGTGGTGATAGTTGTAATTAGTGGTGATGGTGGTGATGGGATAAAATCTTGTGGTATATAACTCTTTGACCTGTTAATACGACACCTAATTGTTGGGTATTCCTTCCTATTCCTTCCTTTATCATAGTTTTCCTTGGTTACATCCTTCCTCCCCTTGCTGCCTTTATTTACCTGCTTTATCCTCCTCTTCATCTTCCTCTTCCTCTTCTTCTTCCCCTTGCTGCCTCTATTTACCTGCTTTATCCTCCTCTTCCTCTTCCTCTTCTTCCTCCCCTTGCTACCTTTATTTACCCGCTTTATCCTTCTCTTCATCTTCATCTTCCTCTTCTTCCTCCCCTTGCTGCCTTTATTTACCTGCTTTATCCTCCTCTTCCTCTTCCTCTTCCTCTTCTTCCTCCTCCTCCTCCTCCCCCTCCTCCTCCTCCTGCGTGTAAGTTTCGGTGATTTCTTTCTCTATTTTTACCAACTCTATTACGTTTCCTCCCGCTCCTCCTCCTCCTCCTCCTCCTCCTCCTCCTCCTCCTCCTCTCCTCCTCCCTCCTCCTCCTCCTCCCTCTTCTAGCTCCTCCTCCAATTCCAACCTCCTTATCCTCCCTCTTCTTCCTCCTTTTGTAATTCTTACTCCTTCTATCCTTCCTCCTTTTGTAATTCCTCTTCCTTCTTTCTCCTTCTCTTCTCCCCTCCCTCTTTTCTTGACCCCTTACTTCCTCCTCCTCCTCCTCCTCCTCCTCCTCCTCCTCCACCTCCACCTCCTCCTCCTCCTCCTCCTCCCTCCTCATGTGATGTCACGCAAGAATAAGGTCAAGACAACATGCCCTGGATCTTCCCTGAAAGTAAGTTCATTGACCTTATTTTGTATCGTTACTATTATTGTTATTGCCTGTTATTTACTAGTGTCATTGCGTTACTATTATTGTTATTGCCTGTTATTTACTAGTGTCATTGCGTTACTATTATTGTTACTGCCTGTTATTTACTAGTGTCATTGCGTTACTATTATTGTTATTGCCTGTTATTTACTAGTGTCATTGCGTTACTATTATTGTTATTGCCTGTTATTTACTAGTGTCATTGCGTTACTATTATTGTTGAGCAGCATGTATAAATTAGCGTTAACTAAATAAATAACCTCATCAATCGGGAAAAATTACCCGATTTCATGATGTTATTTATTTACTTAACGCAAATTTATGCATGGTTCTAATTTGTTTATCAGAAAACGAAATATATCAATGGAAAGCTAATGAAATTCCGCTTCTATTGAAATTGTCCATGTAAAATGTTATCGAGCAAAATATTAAATGGGAGCTGGCGTTGGTGAATATCAAGTTCATGCATATTTCTTGAGAGTCTCATAATGGCCTTTCTTTAGTGTGTTTTACGGTTTTTTATTTGATAATATTATAGAACAAGCATTTCCGAAGATAACAGTATATCTTTTATACGGATAAACATATATTTGGTAGGGGAAAATTACCATAAGCTGGCAAACACGGGCGGCAAGTGGAGTTTGTTGGTCCTCCAGCTCGCTCCGACGGGCGGCATTTGGTTTGAAGCCGCGTCTGTCGCAGCCACAACAAGGGCTGTGACGTCACGTGCAAGACACCTATTGCTCTCTCTCTCTATTTTGTATCTATTATAATTATTGTTATTGTTATTGAATTATTATTATTATTATTGTGTTATTTACCATGGTGGGTTTTTTCTCTCTGGCTCTCTCTATCTATTTTGTATCTATTATTGTTATTATATGTTATTTACCATGATGGTTTTTTTTTCTCTCTGTCTCTCTCTATCTATTTTGTATCTATTATTGTTATTATATGTTATTTACCATGATGGTTTTTTTTTCTCTCTGTCTCTCTCTATCTATTTTGTATCTATTATTATTATTATATTATTTACCATGGTATAATATTTTGTTCTCTCTCTCTCTTGCTGTGAGGGAGGAAAGAGGGGAAGGAAGAGGGGTCTGAGGGGATAGGAATTATCCGAATAAATTATATAGTGTGTGGGGGAGTGTGGTGTGTGGTGGGGGGAGGGAAGGGGTTGTGGTTATGTGGGGTAATGGTGGGGTGGGGGTTGGATGGGAAATGTTCTTGAATTGTAGTGGGAGATTGTGGTTGTGGTGGGGAAGATAGGGTCGTTATGTATGTGTGATTGTGGTGATTGTGGTGCAGGAAGTATTTTTTCTCGGTAACGTCTTCTCTCTCTCTCTCTCTCTCTCTCTCTCTCTCCTCTCTCTCTCCTCTGCTCTCTCTCCTCTCCTCTCTCTCGTCTCCTCTCTTCCTCTCTCTCTCTCATCTCTCTCTCTCTCTCCTTTTGTATTCCTTCTTTCCTTCTTACTTCCTCTCTCTCTCTCTCCTCTTTCTTGCCCTTACTTACCCTCTCTCTCTCTCTCTCTCTCTCTCTCTCTCTCTCTCTCTCTCTCTCTCTCTCTCTCTCTCAATTAATCTTTATTGGCATCATGACGTCATCGTTTGTTTACATTGCACAGTTGCCACGTGGTTATTAAGTGTTGTTGTTTTTAGTCACTGAAGCGTAATGAAAAAAAAAAAAAAAAAGGAAATTGGAAAGACATGAAGGACTTATGGACCCGTTTACCACACCTAAACACGGAGATTATAAAGCTTTGGGTGCAATATAGGCTACATATCACTGTACTCATATTCTTTTTCGAGAAATGCACATAAATGAAATATATGGCCTTTTGGGGCAAAATATCACAACACGGCGGAACGCGCTGCTGATTGGTTGTGACGTAGTACTGCAGACTCAGATCTCGCCTGATCAGCTGATCGCTTGTTTTGGCTCAGCAACCGCAATTATAGTTTTTTTTACTAACCTAACTAACCTTACTACTTGCATTACCCTACTACCGCAAGGTGACCAGTAATCCTCCTTCAAGTGATGTAGTAGGTATTCACTGTGTTTGTGAATATGTAAGTTGTAGTTTATAAGGAAAAAGTGGATAGACGAGCGAAGTGGCCCGTGACACCAGACAAGTGATGACTTCTGGGATGGGCATTCCTTATAGGGAGCTTAAATGAACCTGCAATGACAGTACAGCTAGACAGATAGACGAACTCATAAGGAACAGGTAAGAAATGTATGGTTAGTAAAGGTTGAGTGGTGATTTGAGTGACGAAGGGTGTGTTTTGCTTATGTGGGGAAAGAAAGCCATACCCCTTTCTACCTGTTCCTCTATGAGTTCGTCTATCTGTCTAGCTTTACATGTCATTGCAGGTTCATTAAGCTCCCCATAAGGGAAAGCCGATCCCAGAAGTCATCACTTGTCCCGGTGTCACGGGCACTTTTCTCTGTCTATCCACTTTTTTCCCTTTTAAAAATACAACTTACCTATTCACAAACACAGGAATACCTACTACATCACTTGAAGGAGGATTACTGGTCATCTTGCGGTAGTAGGGGTAATGCAAGTTTGGGGTATTTGTAGGTAGTACATAAAAGTAGCGGCGCTTGACAAGCTGTTTTGCTCTGTTGTCTAAGCTAGTGACGTCACAACATGGCGCCAGTCGTTTTAGAGCGTATACATTTTCCTGTACTTAAATTGGCTGTATCATCAAAAATACTGGGTTTACTAAGAAAAATCAACATCACGCCCAACTATATGAGGCTTGAAGATGTCAAATCAATCCTTTCCTCAAGTAGAGTAAAAGGGTCCATTAAAGGCGTTATAATGAAATAAATAGGATAAAAATTTAATTCATTCATGTCACCACCACGAAGAAGAAAATATTTAAGTAACGAACTGTAACTGTAACTAGGTAGCATGCGAACTGGTTTTTAGATCATTACTGATGATGACACCTAAATCCTTTTCCTGCTGACTTCGTTAACGATTTATTTTGCATTTGATAGTTATATTTGAGGTTATCGTTTGCCTATATGCATTACTTTACATTTATCGGAATTGAATTTTAATAGCCATTTATCACTCCAATCTGATAGTTGTCGAGATCACTTTGTATGAGTTCGCCAGTTTTTCTCTAGTATATTGCTTTACCGCCTCAATTTGGTTCATATCAGAAAATAGACAAGACAGTCCGA
>JACEEZ010003515.1:106116-108656 GCA_016584305.1 Chionoecetes opilio | reverse complement strand
CGTTTTGACAGTCAGACCTGGGACAAAACTCATTTCATTGTCACTTCTCTTTGCCCGCTCGGACCTGCACACCGGTCACTTTCAACTGTCACTTCACTTTACCAGCAACGGACCTGCACGACTACGGTCACTTTCAACTGTCACTTCACTTTACCAGCACGGACCTGCACGACTACGGTCACTTTCAACTGTCACTTCACTTTGCCAGCACGGACCTGCACGACTACGGTCACTTTCAACTGTCACTTCACTTTGCCAGCACGGACCTGAACGACTATGCTCATTTTCAACTGTAACTTCACTTTCTTCACTTTCCACACTAGGGTCTGGACAAGAGGACTCACTTTCAACAGTTAGTACTGTTACTTCGCCTTCGGTGCCTTCGACACATTTACGTTTTGATTCATGATCAACGGCGACTTCACCGCTATTGCCTTCACTACACTTTCGCTTTTTAATGAGGTACTTATCCATTTTTTTTAGTTGGACCTCATTAACACCACAACAGTGATACTTACTGAGGCTCACGGCTACACTGACCACGGGAGGTGCCTACCCAACGCTTTGCCTACGGGTGTTGCCAAATTATACATGTTATTTATCAATCGGGGTTCACGTAAATCACGTCAAACAGTCAAACTTGCATAAAGCCTACTGATATACGTATGCAACAGTTTATATTCATCATCCTTTTTCCTTTTATATGTCGCTAAAAACAATTTACATGAACGCGTGATATAACTAGTAAGTTGGTAACTCAGTAACGCCAGCAGGCTGCGGCTCAGACTGGTACAGTACGTGTACAGTACTCGTTCAACACGTATTGCGGTGGAAGCGGGAAGTATTTTTTTGAAGCATGAATAACTTATTTATTTATTCTCTTTCTTACTTTATCCATCTACCCAAAGTACTTATAATATTATTAAAAGGACCTTGCATCTACCTGCCTAGTTACATATTAACTCATTCATTTACGATTTTCCATCTTCAATATAAAAACCCAAAACTGCGACCTCAAAGCGCAAAATACCCATATCTATGAAAAATTACGCGGCGCACCTAGGGGATTCCCACGGCGCACAGTTTGAGAATCACTGCACTATACTCTTGTTTGTGCTTCGTCCCCTGCCTCCGTGTGTGTGTGTGTGTGTGTGTGTGTGTGTGTGTGTGTGTGTGTGTGTGTGTGTTTACCTCGTAGTTACAATGTGGCTTGTTATCATCTCTCTCTCTCTCTCTCCTCTCTCTCTCTCTCTCTCTCCTCTCTCCTTCTCTCTCTCTCTCTCTCTCTCTCTCTCTCTCTAAGCTACTATATTTTTGTACCTTTCCATCCAATTTCTATTTAGTAAAGGTCTGCCTGCTTGTAGAAATCATTGGTTTACTCAATTTTCATCCCTTTTTATTTCAATATTCATTAAAGTGTTCGGTGATAAAGTTTCCGTAACTCAGATGTTGTTGGAAAACATTTCCCTTCAACTCAGTATTTCACGTATATGAGTTAGCTCGGTGCCCAATAACTTTTTTGTGTGTGTTGAGTTGCTGTGAGTTTAGTTCACTTCAGGTAGTTGCTGAGCTGCATCAGTAGTGTATTTTCCTTTACTCGGCTAAAAAGGAAAGAAAAAAAACAGTGTCCCGGTTCGTCACTCAAGCTGCGTCACCCATACAAAGCGGTGCCTCGTGCTGCCAAGTATATACCTACAGTCGTACACACGTGCAATGCGCCGCCAAGAACTGATATGCTTTGAGCTGACTCGTCGTTATCTCAATTATTTCACGTATGCAGTGTTTTATTAATGCACTATCGATGTGTTTGTATATCTTTATCAATAAGGGTGGCTTAGATATGTAAAGACATTATATTTTATGGTTTACACTTCTGTGTTCTGTTCTTCTATTTTTTCTGCATATGCTACCTTTTCAACTTAAGAGTGACACATTTGTTGAGGGGTTGCAGAGCGGTCAACGCCTAGATATGGTAAATTAGGGGTACCTAGTTAGTCCCACTAACACCATATTATTTCTGCAACCATCGAGTAGCCGAAGATTATAAAGATGCTTGCCAATCAATCCCACTTAGGACGGCGTGCAGCTGGGGACACGGGGGGGGGCATGAGCCTCTATCACTAATCACTATCACTATCACTATCATGAGCCACTAAAGATGTGGAACGTGTCCAAGCTCGCACAGGCTAAAGTCAACTTTTTAAATACCCTCACCTTAAAATACTTCTATTACAACCTGACCTAACCCAACCTAACCTTCACCATCCCCTTCTTTGATTTTCTTTACTTTTTAACGTAACGTAAACATTTTACAAGCCAAATATGCACTCTAGACCTTGCCCCCATTCGTGGAATAAACATTTTACAAGCTAATATGCACTCTAGACCTTGCCTCCATTCGCAGAGTAAACATTTTACAAGACAAAATGTGCACTCTAGAGCTTGCCCCCATTCGTGGAGTAAACATTTTACAAGCTAATATGCACTCAAGACCTTGCCCCCATTCGTGGAGTAAACATTTTACAAGCCAATGTGCACTC
>JACEEZ010003515.1:96116-101116 GCA_016584305.1 Chionoecetes opilio | reverse complement strand
GGGGAGGCGGTAGCCGAGTGTTTAGTGTCACCGGGTTACGTTCTCGAAGACCCGAGTTAGATCCCGTGTGAGACCCATAAATCCACTTAAAATCTTTCTGCACCGTCGAGTGGCCTAAGAACACCCACATGCCCTGCCCAATTACTCTACCTTCGATTGCGAGTGCATCGGAGGACACAGGGGGGGCGGCATGAGCTTCTAATCACAGGCGTCACTATAAAAAGTCCTGCCTGCGCCACCACGGGCGAGGGCTAACCATCACAGCCCTCAAGTGAACCTCCAGGCCTGCCATCCCACCCCTGGAGGTCACTGTCTACAGGCGCTATAGGCCAAGCTGTAAAAAAAAATAAAAAAATCGAAGAGTAGCCAAAGATTACATAGATGCTTGCCAATCAATCCCACCTTCGACGCCGTGCATCGAAGGACACCGGGGGGGCGGGGGAGGGGGCATGAACCTCTAATTATCACAGGCGTCTCTATAAAAAAATCCTGCCTGAGTCACCAGAAGCAAGGGCTAACCATCAGATTAATTAAGTCAGAAACCCTATAATCGCTATAGGATCATACATTAGAAATGATAATGATAATATTATGATAATGAATCAGATCAGCGGGGTAGGGAAGGGAGGCCGTGATGGGGGAGGTGCAAGGGAGGTGCTGCTTTCTTTCTGACACTCAAACATCGTCTTTATGAACTGTTAGAGAGAGACTGAAGAAAAATGATAACGTATGAGCTGTCCTGTAACGTTCCCGTGATTAGATTATTGTCATGCATACTAGTCTATCCTTAGTACTCGATTATGACAGAAAAAAAAATGCTGGAAAGACAATTTATCACTGTAGAGTCTAACACTCTCTAACATTCTTCTTTTTGATCCTTGACCATTTTCCAGTTCCTTCCTTTCTCTCGTGCGTGACAACTCTCCTCACTTGACCACCAGGCGACACAAACTATCGGATATACTTAACATAATGATAAACCTTGACTTCCACCGTTTTCATTACAAAACTTTTCCATAAGCTGGAAAAACAAAACTTCTCATCGTCTGTGTTTTAATTATTAATTTTGATTCAAGCTCACGATTCCAGATAATCATGATTTTCTTTTTTCACAAAAAAAAAAGAATAAGCGAAGAATTAGAGAATGTGTATTAATAAGACTGCCAATTGCTAAGATGGCATCTAAACACAACTCTCTCTGTGTCTCTGTCTCTCTGTCTCTGTCTCTCTGTCTCTCTCTCTCTGTCTCTGTCTCTCTGTCTCTCTCTCTCTGTGTCTCTCTCTGTGTCTCTCTCTCTCTCTCTCTCTCTCTCTCTCTCTCTCTCTCTCTCTCTCTCTCTCTCTCTCTCTCTCTCTCTCTCTCTCTCTCTCTCTCTCTCTCTCTCTCTCTCTCTCTCTCTCTCTCTCTCTCTAGTGGTGGTTCTACGGGGGGGCATGGGGGGGCCATGGCCCCCCCTGAAATTAGGCTGGCCCCCTGCTTGGCCCCTCCACGGGCCCACTTTCAAGCCGCGATCGTGGCCCCGTGGCCCCTTGCCACGGGGCCACGGGGGTCGGTCGCACGGCCGCCGCCGAGCACAACTCACTACCACTAGCGCGATAACACGAGTTGGTAATACTGCTTACAATAATAAAAATAACAATAATAATAATTATTATTATTAAAAGAAGGAGGATGCTGCACCAACTGACATCTCTAAATCGGCTGCTGATACTCCTGTTCAACCACGTCTCAGAGAGTATCCTAAGCATAGTAAAGGGAAGTCCCATGCTCGGTCATTCGTGGGTGCTTGGTTTGACAAATATGAATGGGCTGAATATTCTCAAGAACGTGATGCGATATTCTGTTTTGCATGCAGGCACTTTACACTACCATCTTATGGCCATGCAGTCGTGCAAGTCGGAGAAGAAAACCTCAACAACTTGATTAATTCATCGTGCTGGAAACAACCGGTCAAAGATATGACTCAAGTCACGTGCAGCACAGCAGCATTTTGTATGAAGTATTAACCCTAGAACGCTAAACTTCTGTTTTTGTAACATGATCACTAAACAAGGGTACGACGTACCCGAACTTGGAAAATTAAAAAAAAATACTATATATGAAAATTTATAGAAACAAACAATTAGACATCTAAATGTATGTATCTTACAATTAATTAACCTATTTATAATTACTAAATACTTAACGTTATGTAGGAACAGATTTTAAAAAATAAAGTGTGAAAACCCATATTTTTTTTTTAAATGTAGAAAAAAAAATTACCAAAAAAAAACTGCACCGCCGATTATAACTAAACTTAGCCTAAACACTCCCAGATAAGTGGCCACTGCTTTCAGGTTGTCTCCAGTCCTCGGTCAAAGCACAAACTGTCGGGAAGAGGGGTGAAAAAAGACCCTTTTTTAGTGACGAAAAAATGTCATTTTTTTTAATATAATGCTTTTTAGCCTATGATTTCGGTTGTAAAGTATTTTTATCGACTATTCACAACAAAATAATGGTGCTTGGTATAAAACGGCAACATTCAAACTTACCTCGGCATCACACACAGTCGTCACAGATAGCGTAGTAGTGTTTGGGGCAAACAGGCTTGTTACAGGTGACACACCTGAACCGTGTCTTCTTATCAGCTTGTTTGGACAAGCACAGCACCGTGCCTTTGGCTCTTTTGACAAACCTGCTGGATTCTTTCTAGGGCCACCCATTCCAGTGGGGTTGATCCCGCACACTTGGGCTATTACAGCCCTCACCTGCCGGTGCTGAGTCGGGGCGCTGAGGCGGCTCTCCGCTGAGGGCTTTATAAGGTCCAAGGCCAACTGCTCCATATATTTTTTCCTGGTCAGGGGTGTGTTCCCAACACGGATCATGTTGTGTTTGTGGATGATCCACGAGTTTATTAGAGCTGCATTCAGGATGCCGTAGAAGAGGCACAGCGGCCACCTCTTTGTTTTCCTGCTGCAGCTGTACTGTGCACACATTTGGTCAAAGGTGTCCACACCACCTTTTGTCTTGTTGTAGAAATCGATCATCTCTGGCTTCCCAGTCCCTGTTATGGATGGCTGCGTGTGCATGGAGGACATTAGGAGAACGGTCTTCTTGGCAGTAGCTCTGTCTGGAATGTAGGAGACCAAAGTTATGTCATTGGTGAAGAGGAATGCACTAGTCCCTGGTACCCTGTTGCTCTTTTCCTTCATCATGATTGGAATCTCTTTCTTATTCCCCTTCACAGTTCCCACCAGCGTCATCCCACAGTTATGGAGCAGATCTTGGATGAGGGGCACTGAGGTGAACCAGTTGTCAACAGTAACATTACGGTTGGTGTGGTGGGTAGGGCCGTGTCAGGTCACGAGTAAATGTGTGGCCAAGATTTTCCCCAACTCGCGCATGGGTTCCCTGCTTACCCAAGTAAGGAATGCCTGTGAGAAGGTAGTTGGTGGTCACGTCATTGGCCAATACAGGTTTGAGCCCATACTTAGCTGGCTTGTTGGGATTGAACATCCTGAAGGAACATTTACCCCTGTAGGCAAGCAGCTGTTCATCCACAGTAATGTATTCATGTGGAATAAAATGTTTCTCACAGGAGCCAATAAACATGTCCCACACACTCCTAATGGGAGCTAATTTATCAGTGTCGCGCCTCACTGCCCGCGTAAGCATGTTGTCAAAGCGCAGGCAGGTTAGCAGGAAGGTAAATCGGCACTCCGACATGGCAGCCCTGTAGAAGGCCGACCCTGTAATAGGGCTCCACACTTCCTTGGTGGATAGGTGGTTGTCGTGCCTGTAACCACTAAAAATTAAAACACCAAGCAAGGCTCGTATCTCTGTTGCTGTGGTCCTCTGAATGGTCGCAGTTTTCCTAGTAAACTTTGCTGCAATCTCATCTATTTTCTGGTTTGTCCATTGTACAACCTGTGCTACAAGTTCGTCACTTATAAAGAGACAGAAGCACTCTTGTAAGGTTTTAGCCTGCGCAGCTTCTTGTGTGGGGCCAGGAGTAAATGGTCCAATAATATTTCTTGCTGCTGTCCTTGCCGCTGCTACCACCTGAGGCCTTGTTTTCCACACGTAACCCTGCCTGCTTGTCATTGTGGCATGGTTAAATTTTACAAGCAGATCTTCATCATCTCTACCAGCACAGTCATGTCGTCGTCGTCGTCCCCGGGTGGCAGCAGGAGTAGCAGCAGGAGTAGCAGCAGGAGGGTTGTCTGGGTCGTCTGAGTTAGTAGCCTGTGGTTCAGCAGAAGGGCCAGCAGCAGGGTGGTCACAGCAGGCACAGCAGCAGGGGTGGTCACAGCAGGGTCAGCAGAAGTAGAAGGTGCAGCAATAGGGAAGGCAGCATCGGGAGAGGTGGCAGGCGAGCGGCTTGGTGGACGGCGTGCCCGCTTGGCACGACCGCGATAATCCTTTGCCTCCCTACGACGGCCTGTTCTCACGCCTGCCTCGTGGTCACTATCTGAATCACTTCCACTAGACATGTCTTGTGGTCGTAAGACAAAGTCAGCATCGCGGTCACTATCGTATATTTCCTCACATTCAAGTTCGTCACTGTCTTCGTCACTACTTTCACCAGTAGCCGTGAACAAAATACCTTCTATCTCTTCCTGAGACACATTTTCACGTCTGGAAGCCATGATGAACACTATAGTTATACACTGTAAATTTGCTGTAAGTTTATCCCTTGCTGAAAGGGAAAATAATTGATCACTATAGCCACACTTATTGCAGTATCCGTAAACAAGGGTACGTAGAACCCTATTTGGTTTTAACCCTGTATTTGTAAACAAGGGTACGTCGTACCCTAATGACGTTCTATGGAAAAAATCAGGGCGCGGAGCGGAGCGACGTGACCTACCGCTGTCAAGGTTGGGGAAACACTGAAGCTATAGCGAGTATGGGCGCAATGGGTCCATCAGAACATCACGGGATACTAATGATGACATTAGCGACGGGTTCCTCGTACCCATGTTTAGCGTTCTAGGGTTAAACTGTTTGATTAGCGAGT
>JACEEZ010003515.1:56116-91116 GCA_016584305.1 Chionoecetes opilio | reverse complement strand
AAATGTAAATTGTGACATTTACTATAATATTAGGTACTTGAAAGCAGATATTAAGTTATGAAGTTAATATTATACTTCGTTTAGATTCTCAGCAAAGTGTATGTGCGTCTGAATCAAAATCCCAGGAATTATCGTCTATTTCTGATCCTATGATGCTCAGCAATTTCGACGAATCTTGGGAAATGTCAAGAGGAGGACCACCACCACCAGTCTTGACCTCTTTGTCTTGAAGGTCTCTTTTCTTATTGCCTGCTTTGCCTGAAATACATGAAGATAACCAGACGTGTTATTTGATCCACTTGTATTATATATATATATATATTATATATATATATATATATATAATATATATATATATATATATAATATATATATATATATATATATATATATATATGGTGTGTGTGAAGTTGCAATGATTTGATGTTGCGACGCTCTTTCAAATTGTAAATTTGATATAATTTGATATATTGTTGACAGTGTTCTACCGTAGATAACAGTGAAGTCGCCACCTACAGTGAAGTCGCCAGGCACCAAATATTACGAATTATAGCATCACTACTGATTTTTATGTGCCACTGAAGATGTTACACAGTAGTTTATATCATGGCTGTATAATCTACCCTGTTTCAGCGTTGTTTTATGCTTTGTATCTGCAAATATAACTGTTGCGCATTTTGCTTCTCACGTTTTTCTTCGCGCGACGGCAGACAGTAAACAGTAGCTTTCCGGGCGGCAGGACTCAGACTTGCCAGATCTTTCAAACTTGAATAAAATTTATTTTCACGGTGGCAGAGGAATTTTTATATATCCAAGCATCTTCCGCAGCTAATATATATAGAGACTTGTTTTACTTTACCTCTAATTTCCCTGAATTCCCCAGAGTGGCGACTCAACTGTTGGGTTAAAATATTAGCTGGCGACTTTACTGTAGTAGGTATAGTGAGGTCGTCACTCGGTTTTATTTTTGTAATTTGTTCATTTATAGCCCTAATATGACACAGATGAAGACACACAATTACACAGACTTTCCAGATAGCCCCTTCTAACTTTCCTGAAATCATGGATGTAGAAATGTAAGTATTAATGCCACCAGACGTCTGTAAATAACAAAGAAACGTAGAACTGGCGACTTCACTGTTATCTACGGTAGACAGTATAGAACTGAAGACACCTGCTTTGAGGATAGTGGTAGAAAGTAGTCACACAGGCGGCGCCGTTTGGCCCTGTTGCTGTCTGTTCTATTCTTCCTTTGTATAGGTAGGTCTGAGGTCTTAGGGAAAAATAAATTACGAATCAAATGTGCCATCAGTTTATTTTTGTCTTAGGCAAGATCCTAGGGCAATAATAGTCTAAAAATGCTGCTTAGAAGTTGCTAGGCAGTTTACTAGTCCTAAACACTTTTTCCACCTAGACACGTGTGTATATATATATATATATTATATATATATATATATAAATATATAATATATATATATATATATATATATATATATATATATATATATATATAATATATATATACATATATATATATCGCACGATGGTGATAGATGATGTCCTGCAAAGTTCAACTGAAACCAATGCTTCACTTCGGATATAGGATATTGTTCGACTGAGGAAACTAGGTAGCTGGAAACATATGGTTGTCTAACAGGGATAATTTAATGTTGCGGCTCTTATTCAGTTTAGACAGACAGAAAAGAACAAGCTCTTACCGTCCCAGAGATAAAAGCAATAGTTGTACTGAAGAACTAGGCTGCTGGTAAAATATACTTGTGTAGCTGCCTGCGATAATAATTATGATGCAGCTCTCACTCAGTTTGGACACATTCGTATTATAAACATTTAAGAACATAAGAATACTACAAGAGGCCGTGAGACCTACACGTCGTAGTTCCTGTTACTTAACACTACTTACATCCACGTTTCATCCCCATCCATGAACTTGTCTAGCCTTCTTTAAAAACTCCCTATTGACTCCGCACGAACTATCTGATGCCTGTGAGTCCATTCCAATCATGTACTATTTTACATTCTAATTTTCAATAATTTAGAAATTTGTCATATTAATGGCAATGTGTTACCAAATATTCTGAAAGAGTACAAACTTTTTACTCGCATGCTTTTCTTTTCTTGAGGTTTCTTTTTATTCTGGGCTTGCATTTTCTTTTAACATTTTTTATTAACGTTGATAAACCATTGAGTTTTAATAAACAATTGAATTTTAGTGTATTTCTATTATATATAATATACTATTATAAAGATTAATTAGTACCGAATGACACATTATTCATTCACTAATTATTATGCTGTATGATATGAAGGAACCTCCTGTCTGTACATATATAGATCTGGTATTGAATCCTACTTTTTTCTTCGTGTAGATTAAGTATTGAAATATATATTTTCATGAGTGGTCATCCTGTTAGCCTGCGCCGCGCCGGTGGCTGGGTCGGTGGAGTCGCTTTCACGGGCAGGTTTAGGACGTCAGGACTCAGTCACTGAGTCAGTTCCGCAAAATGCTGTAAGCGCGAATCAATGTTTAGCAAGCAGTAGGCTGTGGGTCTGACTGCTTTCTTTTATGATGCTTGGGTTTTTGTCCTCGCTGGGGTCCCTGTGGATTCATAGTCTCAATAGTGTTATTTACCGTTAAATTGAATTATTCCCTCATGTTTTTAAAGAAGTTTCGTATATACTTTGATAGCGTGGTGGAGACCCGATAAGGGGAAGTGAGCAGCGTGCCCTAGGCTGTCATCCCTGCTTTCAGAGCTTTTGTTCTCTCTGGGGACAGACACAGCCACTACCATTGCAGAATGATTTGGGTATCTATATTGAATTTCAAATGAAAAATGTATTGCTTTATTATTGCTTTAAATGAAATTATTTTGTTACTGCGTGGCGGGAGACACTGCGGGGTGGGAAAGGAATGGCTTAGGCTTTGTTGCTATCAACTGTGCACGATGACTCATTAAGCCAGACATACAAGCATTTGGCCTTTTTTTTTCATCAGAGCGTGGGCACAGGTTGCAGAAAGATCTTAAGTGGATATTTGCCCTCATCGGGGATCGAGGAGGAGGAGGAAGAGATCAGGAAGTAATGATGGAGGATATATGGGATATATGACCATCTACCTTTTACATATTGATAACATTTCATACAATATCCACCTATTGCAAGTATACCGTTTACCATTTTTACCTGATGGCAGGTAGGTATCCAGTAACAGTAGGTCTACCATGAGATTTTGTCCAATTGTAAAGTTATTTGTTATATCAAACGCATTGCAAATCTGAAATACTCTGATGTAATTAATGTAACATAAACATCAGACTTATATAGGAAAAGCTTAAATTAAGAAATGTAAATGTAAATTGTGACATTTACCATAACAATTAGGTACTTGAAAGCAGATATTAAGTTATGAAGTTAATATTATACTTCGTTTAGATTCTCAGCAAAGTGTATGTGCATCTGAATCAAAATCACAGGAATTATCGTCTATTTCTGATCCTATGATGCTCAGCAATTTCGACGAATCATGGGAAATGTCAAGAGGAGGACCACCACCACCAGTCTTGACCTCTTTGTCTTGAAGGTCTCTTTCTTATTGCCTGCTTTGCCCTGAAATACATGAAGATAACCAGACGTGCTATTTGATCCACTTGTATTATATATAATATTATATATATATATATATATATATATATATATATATATATATATAATATATATATATATATATATGTGTGTGTGAAGTTGCAATGATTTGATGTTTCGACGCTCTTTCAAATTGTAAATTTGATATAATTTGATATATTGTTCACAGTGTTTCTAGACAGTATAGAACTGAAAACACCTGCCTTGAGGATAGTGGTAGAAAGTAGTCACACAGGCAGCGCCGTTTGGCCCTGTTGCTGTCTGTTATATTCTTCCTTTGTATAGGTAGGTCTGAGGTCTTATAGTCCGTCAGGTATAGGGGCTGTCGGTACCAAAAAGATGGCAAAGGCTCATTGGTATCATTTGAAAGGTATATTATTCAGGAACTCATTTTGCCCTAGTAGCAGTCTGGATGTAGCAACTTTCATATTTTTATCGCCTATTGAACAGACCACCTATCAGCAAACAAATCGCGCCAGATGCGGTAAAACCTGTAAGGGGTACATTCATGTTAGAACTGCATGTCATGATTCTACATGGTATGCCAAGTGCCTTTTTTCTTGTTTAGCTTTAATTATGTTCATATAATGCCATTGTAGCAACAAGTTTGGTCAAATCAAAAAGTTTTGTACTTTTTGAGCCAAAATCCAGGATGGCCACCAGATAAATATTGAAAATCGACTTATCGTCATATCTTAGCAACCATATGTGATAATGACATAAATAAAATATTTTGTTATACATTTTCAGATACAAGGAATCGAATGCAGCCACTATTGATCCTTCCATAATATTTTGAATTTTGCAGCAAATCAACAGCAGCATATAATATGTTTAGAAAAAATATCAGCTAATTGCCAATAATTGCAAGTGTTCTTAAGTTTATTTCTTATCTTTGCAGGTAACACTTGTGAATGAGAAGCTAATCAGCCATGGATGAGACAATTCCTGTTTGTATTATCCACACAACTGATGAAGATCCTCACGCTGGCCTTAAATCACCTCGGGATCTCGACTCCTGGAACACACTACTAAGGGCAGCCAGACTCAGGCAGCATCAAGCTATCTTGACAGTTGCAGAAAACCTGAGAGAGGGAGAACTGCCACAGATTCCGTATCACCTCAAGTGCCGTAAACTGTTCACGATGAAAAGGGACTTGGATAAACTTGAAATGACTACTGCAGGTGAAGTTTGCTACTAAGCGAAGAACATTGAGAAGACTACCTTCAAGCAGCTCAAGAGTAATGGAGAAAACGTATATTCTCCCCACCTGGACGATCCAAGTATATCAAAGGCACGAACACAAGAGAGAAGTTAACACAGTGTACTGAGTTGAGAGCAGATAATACTTTACGAGATATAGCAACAAAGAGACAAGATGAGCACATCCTCGCTGTCACATCAAGAAACATAGTTGCTGCTGAAGCATGGTATCATAGATCTTGTTACCGATCGTATACCAGTGTAAAAGATGCCATCATTGACCATACCAAAGATGATGCAAATGATGACCCTGATGCTAAATACAAGATTGCTGAAACAGAAGCCTACTTGCAACTTTTCCAGTATACCAGACAAGAGCTTTTTCAGTATCCAAAGGTTGTCACATTGACTTATCTTGCCCATCTGCTATCAACGTACATGCATTCTGAAGGAATAAATGCTGTGAGGGACTCGACAAGGAAACACATACGGAGAAAGCTGGAAGCGGAGTTCAACGATACACTCCATATGTGTCCTGATGATAAAGGAAAGATATTGGTCTTCCCATAATTCTGACGATATACGATCTAGCCAAAGAGAACCATCAACTAAAGAAAGAACTTTAGTCAGCACAGTTCAGTCATCTGAAATTACATCTGTAATAAACAAGAATTCCGATTCTGTATTGGAACTCCTGGCCTGCAACTGTTCAAGGTCATGTCGCCTCCCACAATGTACGGCATGGTTAATAACATGAAGTGCTCCGAACTATGTAAGTTGAGAAACTGTGACAACCAGCCACAGGATGATGAAGACGATGACCCACAAGTGAAGGACGATGATGTTGAAATGGAAGAACTTGCCTTAGAATAACGCGAAAAGTAAAGCAAATGACAAGAATTACTGAGAACATTACGTAGACTGTTTGTACATTTTAATAATGTTTCTGGATTGAAGTGTCTAGTGCAATGAAACAATTAAATATTCAACTAGAAGATGGTGTTTAGTTCATTCATTCAAACCTCCTAAATTGTAAGCATTCAAGATATCAACTCAGCTTATCGTGAGATCTGACTAGAATACAGTCATTTTTTGCAATCTTATTTTGGTATATATTTGTCACCATGGTCACCTATACTATACAGTCATAATTATTTGCTGACTAATAATGGCTACATACGATCCCTCTGTCTGAATATGGAGGCATTGAATATGAAAACAATACTTATAAATATCAATAACTTATCTGATTGCAAAGATATAACAATGCGTATATTATCGGCATTATAAGATTTTGGCTCAAAAAGTACAAACTCTTTTGATTTGACCAAACTTGTTACTACAATGGCATTGTATGAACATAATTAAAGCTAAAAAAACAAATGGCACTTGGCATACCTCTGTAGAACCATGACATGCAGTCCTAACATGAATGTACCCCTTACAGGTTTTACCGCATTTGGCGGATTTGTTCGCCAATAGGGTGGTCTGTTCAATAGGCGATAAAAATATGAAAGCTGCTAAATCCAGACTGCTACCAGGGCAAAATGAGTTCCTGAATACCATAGCTTTCTAATGATGCCAATGAGTCTTTTCCATCTTGAGTGTACCGGTTGGCTAAAAAAGGGGGTTCACCTGACTATTAGGGAAAAATAAATTACGTATCAAATGTGCCATAAGTTTATTTTTGTCTTAGGCAAGATCCTAGGGCAATAATAGTCTATAAATGCTGCTTAGAAGTTGCTACCGTAGATAACAGTGAAGTCGCCACCTGCAGTGAAGTCGCCAGGCGCCAAATATTACGAATTATAGCATCACTACTGATTTTTATGTGCCACTGAAGATGTTACACAGTAGTTTATATCATGATTGTATAATCTACCCTGTTTCAGCGTTGTTTTATGCACTGTATCTGCAAATATAAAATGTTGCGCATTTTGCTTCTCACGATTTTCTTCGCGTGATGACAGACAGTAAACAGTAGCTTTTCGGGCGACAGGACGCAGACTTGCCAGATCTTTCAAACTTTAATAGAATTGATTTTCATGTTGGCAGAGGAATTTTAATATATCCAAGCATCTTCTGCAGCTAATATATATAAAGACTTGTTTTACGTTACCTCTAATTTCCCTGAATTCCCCAGAGTGGCGACTCAACTGTTGGGTTAAAATACTAGCTGGCGACTTTACTGTAGTAGGTATAGTGAGGTCGCCACTCGGTTTTATTTTTGTCATTTGTTCATTTATAGCCCTAATATGACACAGATGAAGACACAAAATGACACAGACTCTCCAGATAGCTCCTTCTAACTTTCCTGAAACCATGGATGTACAAATGTAAGTATTAACGCCACCACACGTCTGTAAATAACAAAGAAACGTAGAACTGGCGACTTCACTGTTATCTACGGTAGGCAGTTTACTAGTCCTAAACACTTTAACCCTAGACACGTGTGTATATATATATATATATATATATATATATATATAATATATATATATATATATATACGCACGATGGTGATAGATGCTGCAAAGTTCAACTGAAACCAATGCTTCACTTCGGATATAGGATATTGTTCGACTGAGGGAGGAACTAGGTAGCTGGAAACATATGGTTGTCTAACAGGGAAAATTTAATGTTGCGGCTCTTATTCAGTTTAGACAGACAGAAAAGAACCAAGCTCTTTCCGTCCCAGAGATAAAAGCAATAGTTCTACTGAAGAACTAGGCTGCTGGTAAAATATACTTGTGTAGCTGCCTGCGATAATAATTATGATGCAGCTCTCACTCAGTTTGGACACATTCGTATTATAAACATTTAAGAACATAAGAATACTACAGGAGGTCGTGAGACCTACACGTGGTAGTTCCTGTTACTTAACACTACTTACATCCACGTTTCATCCCCATCCATGAACTTGTCTAGCCTTCTTTAAAAACTCCCTATTGACTCCGCACGAACTACCTGATGCCTGTGAGTCCATTCCAATCATGTACTATTTTACATTATATTTTTCAATAATTTAGAAAATTTGTCATATTAATGGCAATGTGTTACCAAATATTCTGAAAGAGTACAAACTTTTTACTCGCATGCTTTTCTTTTCTTGAGGTTTCTTTTTATTCTGGGCTTGCATTTTCTTTTAACATTTTTTATTAACGTTGATAAACCATTGAGTTTTAATAAACAATTGAATTTTAGTGTATTTCGATTATATATAATATACTATTATAAAGATTAATTAGTACCGAATGACACATTATTCATTCACTAATTATTATGCTGTATGATATGAAGGAACCTCCTGTCTGTACATATATAGATCTGGTATTGAATCCTACTTTTTTGTTCGTGTAGATTAAGTATTGAAATATATATTTTCATGAGTGGTCATCCTGTTAGCCTGCGCCGCGCCGGTGGCTGGGTTGGTGGAATCGCTTTCACGGGCAGGTCTAGGACGTCAGGGGCGGCATTTTGGAACACTACTAAGACCATCTTAGGGGACTAAGACCATCTTAGCGCTAGGTGGACATTTTTCGAAGCAAAGTTCGCTCCGCCTAAGACAGTGCAGCGAGTGTAAACTAAGGCAGGGTTGGGGTCGTCTTAGCCCGCAAATTTTCACCGTCACCATAACAACAATTTGGTTTTATAATTATTGGTTATTATATTATATATTTTAGACTGTATATAGAATATTGGCTGTATAAACACTTGTAATATATATATATATATAATATATATATAGGTGTGGGCTAGTTTATACTATATATATATGGGTGGGCTGGGCGGAATAAAATATGATTTGCGACAGAAACGGTTAGCAGATTAATTCTAAACAATCAAAACAAAACCAGAAAAAAAGTGTCGTTATTCAGATAATATCACATACGGCATGATATGTGTGTGGAGGATGAAAAGGGGGAAGGAAGAGGAGGGAGAAGAAATAATAGAAAAAAAAAAAGGAGACAGAGAGAGAGAGAAGAGAGAGAGAGAGAGGGGGAGAGAGAGAGAGAGAGGAGAAAAGCCCTCCCCTCGGCGCTGTACACTGACTGTGACTAGCAGAAATACATATCTGGGCAACTCAAGGGAGAAGGAGAGGAGGGAGAAGAAAAATAAAAAAAAAAAGGAGAGAAAAGAGAGAAGAGAGAGAGAGAGAGGAGAGAGAGAGAGAGAGAGAGAGAGAGAGAGAGAGAGAGAGAGAAAAGAGAGGAGAGAGAGAGAGAGAGAGAGAGAGAGAGAGAGAAAAGGAGAGGGAAAGGGGAGAGAGAGAGAGAGAGAGAAGGAAAGAGAGAGAGGAGAGGGGGAGAGAGAGAGAGGAGAGAGAGGAGAGAGAGAGAGAGAGAGAGAGAGAGAGAGAGAGAGAGAGAGAGAGAGAGAGACACGGCGTGGTATACGTATTTCCCGCCAAATACAGACTTGTGTCGCGCGCGCTGATTGGTTGGGTTTGGCACTAAAAAGGGGTTTGGGCCCTTTCTGTCCCTTACACGAGGCTAAGATGACGCCCGAAAATGCTTTCTTAGTAATCTTCTTGGCCCGGTATAACTAAGTCGGTCTTAGGACGCTAAGAGGGTGTAGTTTAGAGCCCCTTCGAAAATGCCCACCCAGGACTCAGTCACTGACAGTCAGTTCCCCAAGATGCTGTGAGCGCGAATCAATGTTTAGCAAGCAGTAGGCTGTGGGTCTGACTGCTTTCTTTTATGATGCTTGGGTTTTTGTCCTCGCTGGGGGTCCCTATGGATTCATAGTCTCAATAGTGTTATTTACCGTTAAATGGAATTATTCCCGCATGTTTTTAAAGAAGTTTCATATATACTTTGATAGCGTGGTGGAGACCCGATAAGGGGAAGTGAGCAGCGTGCCCTAGGCTGTCATCCCTGCTTTCAGAGCTTTTGTTCTCTGGGGACAGACGCAGCCACTACCATTGCAGAATGATTTGGGTATCTATATTGAATTTCAAATGAAAAATGTATTGCTTTATTATTATTTTAGATTAAATTATTTTGTGACTGCGTGGCGGGAGACACTGCGGGGTGCGAAAGGAATGGCTTAGGCTTTGTTGCTATCAACTGTGCACGATGACCCATTAAGCCAGACATACAAGCATTTGGTCTTTTTTTTCATCAGAGCGTGGGCACCAGTTGCAAAAAGATCTTAAGTGGATATTTGCCCTCAACGGGGATCGAGGAGGAGGAGGAAGAGATCAGGAAGTAGTGATGGGAGGATATATGAGGATATATGACCATCTACCTTTTACATATATATATATGGACTAAATTTCATACAATATCCACCTATTGCAAGTATACCGCATACCTTTTTTTTTTTTTTTTACCTGATGGCAGGTAGGTATCCAGTAACAATAGGTCAATCATGAAATATTGTCCAATTGGAAAGTTATTTGCTATATCAAACGCATTGCAAATCTGAAATACTTGGATATAATTAATGTAACATAAACATCAGAATTATATAGGAAAAATGCACATACTAGGGGAGGCGGTGGCAGAGTGTTTAGCGCCTGTAAGTGGCGAACTCGGTATTCTGAATTTGATTCCCGATGGGTGTCAAAATCTTTATGCAATCATCTAGTGCAGTGCTCTTCAAACTTTTTTGATGTCGTCCACCCCTAGTAGTGATTTGGCAAGAGCTGTCCCACCCCAATTTTTTTTCTCCCTTTAAAAACTCACGGCTCTGACATTTTAAATCTAACTATATCATTCTACAAAATATATAGGTAGGAAAAGGCAGCTTCACTCTCATTTAAAATTTACAATTTACATATTCTTCTGTATAATAACACTTAGACTGCAGTCTAAAACTATAAATATACAAGGAAAAATTAAACATACGGAATTACACAGCAAATGCATTTTTCTTCATGAAACTAAAGTAAAATTGCACCTAATATGCGTTACATTTGGTAATCCAGAAAACAAAGCCTTTTCCTTCAAGAAACAAAAAATCAGTGGCTTGGCTGCTGTTGCAATTTGTCTGCTATCAGCTTAAATCTAGGCATCAGGACAATTTTTAAGTGGGAACCTGCATAAGAGGATCCAAAAATTTAGAAAGGCATTCCTTTTCTAAGCCTTGATTAAAACTAAGCTTGAGAAACCTTGCTGGGCACAGACATGATGTTGCATCTGCACAAACATGGCTGTTGCCTTCTCAGCTTACTCCTTGTAGTCCTGACTATGAAGCAGGACCACCCAGCAATTAATGCCATAGGATGGCCAATTTTTTTTAAAGCTGCTTTTTTTTTTAATAATCCACTGGAAGCTCCAATAGGGCATCAAGAATTTATCAGTTCCATCATCTGAGAATGGATGAAGCTTCCAAAATGTTGGAGGTCTGAGGTGTCTTTGAAATAGAAGTTCAAGGTTTTCCTGCATAAAAGTTAGGTGTCTGGTAATCCAGGGGGACATTCGTACCTCCAGTGTCTGATCTGCTGTCTGCATACCATTTCCCAACCTTAAGCATCTATCTGCTCACAATCTTGTATCTGATCGTCAGTACGGTTTCCGTAAAGGGCGATCTACTGGCGATCTTCTAGCTTTCCTAACTGAATCTTGGTCATCCTTTAGGGGTTTCGGTGAAACTTTTGCTGTTGCCCTTGACATATCAAAAACTTTTGATAGGGTCTTGGCACAAATCTTTGATTTCCAAACTAAACCCCCATTCGTTTTCTATCCTTCTCTCTGTACCTTCATCTTAAGTTTCCTTTCAAATCGTTCTATTGCAGCTATTGTAGACGGACATTGTTCTTCTCCTAAATCTAGCAATAGTGGTGTTCCCCAGGGTTCTGTCCTATCACCCACTCTCTTTCTATTATTCATTAACCCGTAAACCGTAATGCCCATTTGGTCAGTCACTAAGAAAACGCCAGTATGCCCAATTGGGCGGCCGCCAAATCCAAAAGGTGGGCTAATTTTTCGGCCGGTGAAATCTGGCAACTCTACTTTACCTTATTGTGAACATTACATTATTACTTTTCCTTATTGTGACCGCCACCAGAGGGCATCACTTTACAGAGGTTTTGGCTTGTATGTTTTGTTTAGCCTTCCCTCAAATCGCCTACCCTTGCGGCCTGTTTTCTGTGCACGAGCTGTACCATGGATTCCATAAACCTCAACGCTCTTCATCTTGCAAGTACAATCATAGAATAACCACAAGACTTTAGCAAAACAATTTTTTTTTAGCGGTTGCACAAATATATGGCGAATACATTGATACACATTCAAGCTTGTTTAGCGACTATAAGAATTCTGTCAAAAGTCCCGCGTACACAGAGATATTGTCAAACAGGTATCTGCAGTTTACGGGTTAATGATCTTCTTTGTCTAACTCAAACCCCTATCCACTCCTACGCTGATGATTCTACCCTGCATTTTTCAACGTCTTTTATTAGACGTCCAACTCAACAGGAACTAAGTGATTCACGGAGAGATGCCACCGAACTTCTGATCTTTTTATAATTTCTGATTGGGGCAAAGCAAACCTTGTTTAGTTCAATGCCTAAAAAACCCAATTCCTTACCTATCTACTCGACAGAACCTACCAGATGATTATCCCCTCTTCTTCAATGACACTCAACTATCTCCTACAATGAACATTCTAGGACTATCCTTTACAAAAATTCAGAACTGGAAATCTCACATCTCATCTCTTGCTAAAACAGCTTCTAAGAAGTTAGGTGTCCTGTGGCGTCTGCGTCCTTTTTTTTCTCTCTCCCAGTTGCTTGCTCTGTACAGGGCCCTTATCCGCCCATGTATGGAGTATGTCTCACATGTTTGGGGAGGATCCACTCATACAGCTCTCCTAAACAGGGTTGAGTCAAAAGCTTTTCGTCTCATCAACTCCCCTCCTCTGAATGACTGTCAATCTTTAAATCACCGCCGGAGTGTTGCTTCTCTTGCTATTTTCTACCGTTATTTTCATGCTCACTGCTCTTCTGAACTTGCTAACTGCATGCTTCCCCCCTCCCGCGGCCTCGCTGCACAAGACTTTCTACTCATTCTCATCCCTTTTCTGTCCATCTTCCTAATGCAAGAGATAATCAGTATCTTTATTCTTTCATCCCTTTCACTGGTAAACTCTGAAACTCTCTTCCTGTTTCTATTTTTCCACTTTCCTACGATTTAAATCTTTTCAAGAGAAGAGTAGCAAGACACCTCCAGAATTATATTGGCACACCCCTCTTTTTTTTTCTCTTACTGTCTTCTTTATAGGGACTGGCAACTAAGCGGTAGGGTCCTTAAAATTGAAACTCGGAAAGTCTTAGCTCCAACCCCCGGAATTCATTGGAATAGTCGAGAAAACTCTCCTGGTGAATTTTTTTTCTCAATCGGACAATATTTACCCCTCCCTCATCGACCTTGAAGTTTCACCCTGAGGATCAAAAACAACAATCCTTGAAAAAAAAAAATTGTGCCATTCATTCCCAAAATGTTAGCTTTTAACACACAACATATAGTGTTTTATAAATGGTTACCTCATTACACAGTTAAATGACCATAATCCACAGTTAATATCAGTGAAAAAAGAAACACCCGAAAATGTGACCATTTTCGAACTTCACAAATCTTAAGCAAAATGTCTTTCTTCTTCAAATACATAGTTTGTAGCGGCTGTAGCCCAACGTAAATCAAGTGTAACTGCAGTATATTTTAACACAACATGGAAGTATAATTTTTGTTCCATGAACACAATCCGAGTCTCTTTAGAAGACTCTAACAGACTACTCAAGGCTGCTAGGCCCGTCCGACTTAGTGTTTCTGCTCCTGGTGGGCCGCCACACCAGCAGCCACGGTCTTCTTTCTGGAGTCCGGGAACTCCGCACGATGACGAGAGACAACTTGGAGGAGAAATTGCGTTGCTCCTCATCCTGAGTTAGCCTTCGGTTGTACTCCTGGATGAGGGCAACTCCTCGCTCCGCGTGGTCGTTGATGACCGCTATCCCCTGTACGAAGGCCGCCGCTGTCCGGAAGTCTTCCCGTTCCAGCCGGGTCGCGGGATCGACGTCGAGGAAGCCGTCTTCCAGGCGCAGCTTCTGGAAGAACCGTCGCGTGTTGGTTGATGCCATGTCTTGTAGTTGGAGTCCAGAGACGGCTTGGCTGGGCAGCTTTGGGCGCTTCGCTGGAGATTCATCTCCCACCGTGGTGTGAAGTGAGGTGAGGATTTGCCTCTTCTCCTCCACCGTGACCAGGGGGTCAAAGAGCGCCAGAGCGACAAGCTCCTCCGAGAGGTACCACAGGTGCCCTTGCAGCTTGGTCAGAGCTTCCTTGCCCACGTCCCGGTTGACGTCCATGTAGGTCGTCAAATCCTTCAGCAGTTGCAGGTCGTGTCGAGGGGCAGCTGCGGCCTCCGGAGCCAGTGTCCAGGCTTTCGCGTACAGGCGACTGATGAAGACGGCGATTTGCCGCAGGCCCTTCTCCTCCCTCGCTGTGAGCTTGAATTGGCTTCGGAACATCCACACCTTCAGTGCGTAGATGGCTTTCGACATCCACCTTGCGTGGTGCATGGGTCCGGGGGCTAGGAACCTTACTCCTCGTGGGGGGACCTGGCCGAGGAAGCTCACAGTCAATTCCAGCAGCTCCCGGTAGTCGTCTCGAAGGCCCTTGTGGTTGATCAGGGTGCTCTGGAACCAGTTCTTGTCCACAGGGTCCAGCACAGGACGCACATGGGGGTGGGAATCACCGGAGTCGAACTGGCTCCGATCGATGAACTTCCAGTGATCTTGGAAGCGCTTGAAAAAACTTAAAACACTTCCGGACCTGACGTGGGGCCCATGACCGTCGTGAAAGCCGCAGCGAGGAGCAGCTCAAGGACATGATGGCGGCACGCGAAGTACAGGAGATCTTTCTTGAGCTGCTGTTCGATCAGGACACAAGCCCCGTTGTTCCGGCCTGTTTTGGAGGATGTCGTGTCAAACGACATCCCACCGATGCGCTCTGTAAGGTCCCAGTCTTCGAGTGCCCCGACAACTGCTTTGGCCATCTCAGAGCCCGTTCCGTTCGGCAGCTTCGGGACGTTGAAGAGCTGCACCGTTCCATTGCCTGAGACCAGAATGGGAAGTCGCTCGACGTTCTCCTTGGTCGTAAGGTCTTACATCAATTTCCCATCCCAATGAACAATGAGCGTGCCGCCCCCCCCGTAGCTCCTCCTTGAGTGCCACACGAGCATCCGTCCGGTGTTTCCGCCGATGCCGCCGGATTGAGCTGCGGTTGATGTTCAGCTCGGAGACGTCATGGCCGAGCGAGTGGACTGCCGCCGACAGGACATAGACTGCTCCCCGGTCGGTCATCTTGGTTCTGTCCAGACACGCTGCCACACTTGGCGTGATCACGTTTGTCATAGCCCTCCTGGGGCGCTTTGGAGGTCTCGCTTCTTCGTCGTCTCCGCTCTCCTCCTCAGCGGTCTCATCTGCAGAGTTGGACGACGATTCCAATTCCACTGGGGTCATGGACGTGCTGGCTTCATCCTCCGCGCGCTGCCTCTGTCGCTCCTGCAGCTCACGGCGTTGAGCGGCCCGGGCCTCCACGGCAGCTAACCGTGTGTCGACAGATCCCAGCTGTCCACGGCGACCAAGTTCGCTCTGAGCTAGCAGAAATGCCTTAACCTCCTCATTCGTGAAGACGTCCAGGGCATTGGTGGCGGCGACATCGAAGAGATTCTTCGTCCGCTTCTTGAAAGCTTCCTCACGCACCGCTTGAGAGCCAGCTCGCCTCTTGTTCCGTTTGACGTTTCCAAACTCCTTATGGAATTTTTCAATCTTTGCCAGGATGGTGTCCTTTCGCTGTAATGGGATCCAGGGCCCATACTTATAGAGATTTGGAATTCGTCTTAGACTCGCTCGAGTCTTAAAAATGGCGGCCGGCGTCCTAAATAATTTCGAGTGCGTCCTGAATCGCTAAGACTCGTCCTAATTTCGATGTTTGGCTAGGGCTGGGTGTGAGGTGTCCTAGCGAGCAGGGCGGCGTCTCAGACTCGTCCTAAGACGTAAACATGGAGTGCTCCACCCACTCCTGAGAACTTTTCGTGACAGGAGAGAAATACTGGACGAACTTGGTGATACATAACTAATCAAGCGATACCGCTTGGACCGAGAAGGGTCCTGATTTGGTTGAGAATATGTGACAGACTAGTGCGAGATGTAATATCAAGCAACACTGAAAAAAATACGGCGATCAGTGCATGACTCAAGAATCCTACACGAGTGTGTTATTCACTCTTTGAGGTGGTCATGTTCCTCCTGGATGTCATCTGCTAGGAGACAGTGGCTACGGTAGTGAGAGGTGGATGTTGACTCCCTATCAGCGTCCTCAGTCAGGCCCAAAAACCACTACAATAAGTAATTATTATTTAAGATACTCTTGTGTTCTGTCATGCATGATGATATATAAATTTTACGGCACTCGTGGAGAATATAGGTCCGGTCACTACCACCTGATTTCCTCGCCTTCCGCGTTGCCAAATATGTATTTCTGCTGCAGTCACAGTGCCAGTGCAGTGTTACCACGCTGGGCAAGTAGTCCCCCCCCCCCCCCCCCTCCTCTCTCCTCTCTCTCTTCTCTCTCTCTCTCTCTCTCTCTCTCTCTCTCTCTCTCTCTCTCTCTCTCTCTCTCTCTCTCTCTCTCTCTCTCTCTCTCTCTCTCTCTCTCTCTCTCTCTCTCTCTCTCTCTCCTCTCTCTCTCTCTCTCCTCTCTCTCCTCTCTCTCTCTCTCTCTCTCTCTCTTCTCTCTCTCTCTCTTCTCTCTCTCTCTCTCTCTCTCTCTCTCTCTCTCTCTCTCTCTCTCTCTCTCTCTCTCTCTCTCTCTCTCTCTCTCTCTCTCTCTCTCTCTCTCTCTCTCTCTCTCTCTCTCCTCTCTCTCTCTCTCTCCTCTCTCTCTCTCTCTCCTCTCTCTCTCTCTCTCTCCTTCTCTCTCTCTCTCTCTCGCTCCCCTCCTTTCTCTCTCTCTCTCTCTCTCCCCTTCCTTTCCCTTCTCTCTCACATACACACACACATACACATACACCTCACCTCATCTGACCAGATCTAGTCAAGTCACACACACACACACACACATCATAGCCAGTATGTGATATTATTGTGAATATTTTCATCGTGTGGAGGATGAAGAGGGAGAAGGACGAGGGCAGTAATGACATAAAAAATGCAGTATATGGTATTAGGGACCTCCAACACACATAGGATTGATGTAAGTGATGTAGTGGTCATTAAGTAAAATATAACCACTTGAACTGTCAAAGGAAGGAGGTATGTATTATGTAATTTCCGCATTTCATTACAGGCCTCAGCACTACAAGGTGTTTAACAACTCATTCTATAAAGAAGGTCTCATTTTCTATCAAGGGTGGCCAGCTGAGTACCTCATTAATTAGAAAAAACACTCATGAGTACCAATCTTACAAATAGCTGGGGCTGACTGGTATTTGTGTACCATTAAATTTGCTTTTTTTTTTTTTTTAAATAACACAACAGCCGTGGCTGCCGGGCCTAAGCTTACCGTCAAATTTTCTTATTTATTATAAATAACACAACAGCCGTGGCTGCCGGGCTTAAGCTTACCGTCAAATTTTCTTATTTATTATAAATAACAAAACAGCCGTGGCTGCCGGGCCTAAGCTTACCGTCAAATTTTCTGATTTATTATAAACTAGCCGCAAAGTCGGCCTTTTTGGCTAGCTCCTGCGGAGGGCTATTGGTAGGCCTTCGGCCCACCAAACACAGACTCTCCAGATAGCCCCTTCTAACTTTCCTGAAATCATGGATGTAGAAATGTATGTATTAACGCCAACCCATTCACATCACCCACAACCCATTCACTCACCCATTACCCATCACCCCCCACCTATTCACTCACCCATTACCCATCACCCCCCACCCATTCACTCACCCATTACCCATCACCACACACCCATTCCATTACCCATCACCCCCCACCTATTCCCTCACCCATCACCCATCACCCCACCCTTCACACCATTCACTCACCCATCACCCCACACCCATTACCCATCACCGCACCCATTCACTCACCCATTACCCATAACCCTACATCAAGGTTTCCTAAATTCTCGCAACCCACATTTTTTTTCACAATTCTCGCTAATAGGCTACTAAAAATATTTAAAAAAAATTAAAAGTGATCGGATCATCAAATAAGTGGGCTTAAAATGTGCCCCAGGTCGAGCTGGTTCCAAAACTGTGCCATATAATGGGATTGTGCCACGGGGGGCGGCACCTATCGCGGACACACACACACACAGACAGACACACACTTTCGCTTATATTATTATAGATAACACAACAGCCGGGACTGCCGGGCCTAAGCTTACCGTCAAATTTTCTTATTTATTATAAATAACACAACAGCCGTGGCTGCCGGGCCAAAGCTTACCGTCAAAAAGATATATCCTTAACTTAATTTAAACACCTAAATCTAACCTAACCTAGCTATTATTATATAAAAATGTCCTATATTTTTGGTTTCCGCAAGTGAATAACAACTGCACAATATACTGAGCAGAAAATAGAGAAAAAGTACGGCATGTGCAGCCAGCATACTCCTGGGGAATTTTAACCACTAAGTTATTTATTTTCTATTGCGAAGGATCATGACCATTATTGAAATTCATCTCATGCATTACACAGATCACAAGAGAACAAAACGTGTTGTGGAGGGAGCGATTGATTGGGCAGTGGAAGCGGTGGTTTCATATCCTCCACAGTGGAATATACCAAGTCTCCACTCCAGTAAGTATTAACAACTACCTCCCAGTAACACATAACCCAAACTTGTGCCCAGCCCTGCTAAGAGAGAAAGAGAGAAGAAAAGTTAATATTGCATTACTTAAAATGCTGAAACTATATTGCTACAAATTAGTGATGAGTTTTCATATACGTGTACTGTCAAATTATTTATCATGTAAAGCTGGTTGGAAGTAAATGGTCAAAATCACTTCATAACGTTTAATTTAAGTTTTGTTTTGCTTTTTCTGCCTTTATTTTAAGGAGAGAAAGCTCTCCCTGAGCTTTCTCTGTAATAGCCTTTTCTATTGTTGCTTCTGCGTTGGCCGTCTCTGTCCTCCTCTTTGCTTGCGCAGCAAGCAGCTCTTCCTTGAGTATTTGTAGCTTGAGTTTCCTCCTCTTCCTCAGGTGCTTGGCCTGACCTTCGTCAACCAGAAGGAAAGTTCAGCAGCTTGGGATGATGGTTCAATATGTGCTGACTCCAGCAGTGGGGCAGCACCTGCTTCCAGCTGCTGTATTGATTGAAGTGCATCCTCCACCAAACTGTTGATGAGGAATGGTATCATGTTGAGAATAAAGGCAATTTAGAGTAGGCTCACTAAAAATAAAGTTTTGAAAAATTGAATAATATCCATGGAACAATATCCATATAACTATTTCTCTTCCCACTGCCGAAGTATTGATAATTTTCTTATTTGTTCTTGATACCATCTGTTAATATACCAAACCCCACCTCTAACCTAACCAAACATAATCTGATTTAACCTACCTTAACAGTTTTTGGTTGAAACAACTATATTCTAGGTAGTATATGTATCAGCATTATTATTCAATTGCGCCATGGGAAATTGGGTTCAAAAGACTCAGAATGAAGAAATCTACACTATAAAACAGGTTAGAATTGTCAGGCTCGAGGATGACCTAAACCAAAATATTACCCATTCCGTAAATATTCCGCAGGATTTTTTTTATTTTTTTTTTATTTTTTTTTTATTTACTATTATTATTTTTTTTTACATTTGTGCCTATAACGCCTGTAGGCAGTGGTGATCCAGGGCTCTGATGGTAGGCTCTGGAGGTTCACTTGAGGGCTGTGATGGTTGGTCCTCGCCCGTGGTGGCGCAGGCAGGATTTCTATAGTGACGCGTGTAGAGGCTCATGCCGCCCCCCTGTGTCCTCCGATGCACTCGCAAGCGAAGGTAGAGTTGATGGGCAGGGCATGTGGGTGCTCTTAGGCCACTCGACGGTGCAGAAAGGTTTTGGTTTTCTTCGGGGATCGAACTCGGGTCACCGAGAACGCCAGTCGGAGACGCTAACCACTCCGCTACCGCCTCCCCAGTTGTTGGCGTTGGAGTTGGCGGCGCCAACCACCCGGACAATCGCGCACCATCAAATTAGTTTTTTTTTACCTAAATAACTCAACATAACCTAATCCAAATCTACCCTAAGCCTAACATAACCTAAACCAAACCTTAACATACCTATATATAACCTAACCTAAACTAAACGTAACTTAACTCAGCAATTTGGTAATAATTATAGACGAGGACTTGGCGGTCGTTTTCAGAGACACCGACTATTTTTTCCTGGTCTTCAATAGGTGCATTTTCTAATAGAGATAGTTTTATTTTGCGCAAACCCCCCCCAAAAAAACTCTGAATTTTATGGTACCGTTTCCATTAAAACACTGTATTTCCATCAGAAAAAGCACTAAAACTTGACCGGGAGAAATTAGTCAGGGTCTTATAGGTTTTAATGAAACCTAACCTAACCTTTTAGGTTTTAATGAAACCAAACCTAACCTTAACCACAAAGTATATCTAACCTAACCTTATAGGTTTCATTAAAACCTTTAAGACCCTGACTAATTTTTCCCGGCCAAGTTTTAGTGCTTTTTCTGATGGAGACTGTTTTTAATGGAAACGGTACCATAAAATTCGGTGATGGTTTTTTAAATTTGTTTAAACTATGGGTTTGCGCAAAATAAAACTATCTCCATTAGAAAAAGCACCTATTGTAGGCCAGGAAAAAATTGTCGGTGTTTCTGAAAACGACCGCGAAGTCCTCGTCCATCATAACCATACTTAGAAACTAGCATGTAAAAAGCTTGTGACTAGTTTCATTTCCTTCGATATTTTCTCTTTTTCTCCCTTTTTGGTTTCCTTTCTATGTAGCAGCGGTAGTTACCTACCTAGGAGGGCGTGAGTCAAGAGAGAAAAAGTAAGAAGTGTATAATATTTAACTTGGAGCTCGGCCTTCGCTTAACATGAAGCTCGCGCGCGAGGGAAAGCGAGGAAAGTCGCTGTACGGAAGGTGGGGCTGATCAACTCTGCGGTGACGCCTTGCCAGATTTCACTAACTCCACATACTTTTGTGCAATATTATTTTTTGTTATTATCAATGCTATTATTATTGTATTATTGTTATTTTTATCATTATTATTATAGCGCATAACTTCTGGTGTGCGGCAGCCTTAAAACGTGATCTAACTAAATATGATGAATATATATAAGGTGTTTATGAATAATTATCTGCACAATAAAAGTCTTAGAAACGCATTTTTTTCATTTATTGACAGCGAGCTTCGCTCGCTGTCGCTTACCATAAGACCCGTGGAACCAAGTTTCCGCCAAAAAGTGTATAACTACTCCTAAATATTGTCGGATTGAGCTGAAATTTGACATGCAAGTAGTGCTGTCAAAATCAAGGGGGGTTGTCAGAATTTTTTTTTTGCGTAAAACAAGCCCTTAATGAGTAATTAGCGTAAACTACTCCTAATTATTGTCGGATTGAGCTGACATTCGACATCCAAGTAGTGCTGTCAAAATCAATGGGGGTCTCTATAACAAAAATTTTGCATAGAACAAGCCCTTAATGAGTAATTCACGTAATGAGTTAATTGGCTGGAACGTGGCTCGCTGTCACGTTCCAGCCGCAAGAACTGAGGCAAAAGCAAAGGGGCCAGAGGCTGGACGTCTATACTTGATTCAGAATTATTTTGAAATATCTTGGTTAAAGAAGTGAAGGGGGGGGAGGGGGCATGGAGGCAAGGACCTACTACTGAAGGAGGTGTGGTGGTGAACAGGTTAATAAACACTGCTATATGACTGCTTAGGGACTGGCAACTCGGCGGACTTTGTGCTACCTCTTTTTGTTGTGCCCTTGGCCAGTCCTTTGTGATTGACAGCGAGCGTCGCTTACCATAAGACCCGTGAAACCAAGTTTCCGCCAAAAAGTGTATAACTACTCCTAATTATTGTCGGATTCAGCTGAAATCTGACATGCAAGTAGTGCTGTCAAAATCAATGGGGGTCGTCGGAGGAATGTTTTTGCGTAAAACAAGCCCTTAATGAGTAATTAGCGTAAACTACTGCTAATTATTGTCGGATTGAGCTGACATTCGACATCCAAGTAGTGCTGTCAAAATCAATGGGTGTCTGTAAAACAAACTGTTTGCATAGAACAAGCCCTTAATGAGTAATTCACTTGATGTAATCGCTTACCATAAGACCCGTGGAACCAAGTTTCCGCCTAAAAGTGTAAAAAGTCTACTCCTAAATATTATCGGATTGAGCTGAAATTTGACATGCAAGTAGTGCTGTCAAAATTAATGGGGGTCGTCGGAAGAAACGTTTTGCGTAAAACAAGCCCTTAATGAGTAATAAGCGTAAACTACTCCTAATTATTGTCGGATTGAGCTGAAATTCAACATGCAAGTAGTGCTGTCAAAATCAACGGGGGTCTGTAAACAAACTTATTGCATAAAACAAGCCCTTAACGAGTAATTCACGTAATGAGTTAATTGGCTGGAACGTGGCTCGCTGTCACGTTCCAGCCGCAAGAACTGAGCCAAAAGCAAAGGGGCCAGAGGCTGGACGTCTATACTTGATATATATATATATATATATATATATATATATATATATATATATATATATATATATATATATATATATATATATATATATATATATATATATATATATATATATATATATATATATATATATATATATATATATGTGTGTGTGAAACTTATCACCACACACACAGGGCCTAATTAACCCCCGGGCCGGGCATCCAGGTATTTCGGGCCTCCTCCGGCAGTGGCATGGTGGACATTGGGAGGCATGCCCCCCCCCCCTCCGGGCCCCCACTGGCCATGGCTGACCCGTCAGGGTGGCTCGGTTAGTAGAGCTGCGGGCGCGCGTGTGTAGCGTCCCTGCGCGAGCTCACCAAGTTCGTCCTTGCGTGGTGGCGCTTTGTATAGTCAATAACCTTGTAGTTGGTACATGCAAAGTGTCTAGATAGGATCAAAGTATCTTATCTTGGCCATGGTTGCCGTATTCTTTACAATGCTCTTATACCCACCACTGATCTGATCCTAGAATATACTCTTCTATCTTCATCAGAGTGGCCCCTGAGCTCTGCTTTCCTAGTTCCTCCCCCAGGTGCAACCCCACCATTGATAGATACCTAACCACGCCACTGCTAACAAAGCAATCCAGTCCTTTAATTTAACAACCCAAAAACTAGGTAGCAAAAAATAAAAAATAAAACCTACCCACAATCCCCTGCAAAGCTGTTAATGAGTTCGAAGCATTAACGAATCCTATCAATATAAGCTTTGAAAAAAATACTACAAAACTATATATATACTATTAATAACTCACATTTGCTAACATTTAAAACACAGATTACGTTACATGTTAAAAATTATATATATTTGTCAAAGGTAAACAGGTAAGGGCTTGGGAAGGAAATAAGGGAATGGTTTAGTGTTTCGAAGCAGTGTTGAGTTCCTTGAGTAATCTGGTACGAGCGACAGTCGAGAGCGAGCCAGCGAGGGGGCAGGACGCGTGTGTAGGCAGCTGGGAGGAGGAAGAGGATTACTTTTGGCCAAACAATTGACCAAACAACGTTTTATTGTGTTGCATTCCTCCATATTTCTACAGCGTAAGGTAGTAGAGAGAGAAAGGGAAAGAGTGGGCAGTGGCGGACCTAGGGGGTGGCCACGGCCACCCGTAAAATCTCATTGACCACCCCAGATCTGAGTCAGAGGTCTAGTGAAAATTCAACCATTTCTTTTTGAAAAAGATTGTATGATTCCATTTCTTTTTGAGTACCTCAGCAAAAAATAATTGGCGGGCCCTAGGCTTCAGCCTAGTTAGCCTTATGGATAATACGGCCCTGCACACACACAACACCACACACACACTGCAATTTTTCCACTGTGAATTTCGGGTGGTACTGTCCCCCTTGAGCAAGGGAATGGGGGGGTGTGGTTCCAGCATTGCCCAAAGATCGGTAATAATGAGCTCCAAGTTCGCACTGAGAGGGTGAAACTGGCGATAGCGAGCCAGCTCGAGTGGACAAGACCATGGGTGTGTAACACACACACACACACACACACACACACGTCATACCTCACCACCACACCACACACAAAACCAGTCCACACACACACACAAACAGGTCTTCAAATCACCAATCATAACAATGCTTCTATCTCACCTTTTTCCTCAAAAAGTAATGTTTCTGTAGCTTCCCAAACTATCCGTGTTATCATTTTCACCTTTTCACTCCAGGATTTATAAGGATTATCGTAAAAAACTGGTGATTACTTTGGATTATCGAGTAACTGCGTCCATTGACTTGTCAATATATCACAAGAAAGACTCGTGACGTATGTATAGCGGGAGAGGAAGTGGGGGAAGGAGACGGAAGGAATAATGGGAAGGAGAAGAGAGGGAGAAGGGGGAAGGAAGGAGTAAAGGAAGGGGGAATGGGAGGGAGAAGGAGGTATGGAGGCTAACATGAGGCCTCTAAATATTAGCGGTTATATCCTTATATGGCAACATCTACAATATCGTTAAGTTAGTCACCTCGCCACTACATGTCTAATTCTTGCTTCCAATTTACTCCTTATTTCATCCTCATATTTCTTCTTCACTATGGTTAAAACCCCACAAAATTAACTCATAAATATACAGATAACCTATAAGAGGCTTGGTACACTTAGGGATGCAGAGAATAGGCAGATATAAAATAAAAACTAATAGTAGTAAAATAAAGAAAACGAACAGGGCATATGTAAAGAAACGAACACCCCCCTTTTTGCTGTCCTCAGCTAGGCTCCTACACCTGCTGCAGGCTGCTCTCTTGAGATGCAGGGAAGCAGGCAGGTGCTTAAGACAGAGGGGGGGACGCGTAGCACGTAAACCGGGCTCGTGCTAGGAATTGAGGACTTACCAAGCTGTGTTCCCCTTCTCTGGCTGTTCACACACTCAGGGGAGAAGGGCTTAGGCAAACACAAGGGGTCCTTTCACGGTGTTATATTCAAGTAACTCACAGTACAAGTTTCAAGGTCACTCACTAGAAATCTACAACTCCTAGACACTACAACACACGTCACAACCCCCGACCTATGCGGCCGTCGCAGGGAGACGCTACATAACCGCAACACAGTGCCACCCCAGGCACAACACACAGCGGCCGCCTCGTCAGCACCACAACACTACCAGTTCGTCATCTACCGCGGGAGACGCCACCTTACCACACACCGGGGTTACACCAGCAGGAACAGTCCAGTTGTCACCTCCACAGGCGCCTCTAACCACAGGGTACTTCCTCTACCCTTGGTTCGCCTGACCCTGAGGTAATTACGGTCCAGGCGAGTCTACAAACTCCACCGGGCACCGCAGTTCTCCCTCTGTTCCCTGCTCCCGGCGTCTCTTCCCCGGCGCGCGTCTCCCTCTCCCCAGATCTCTCTTCTGACTGCCCGGAGGTGTCGCGCGGCACCCCTCTTTATTTTCTTTCTTTGTCACGGCGCCCACAAGCCACCAATCACCGCTCAGTGGCCAGAGATGCCGGAACGAATCACAGTGTCCGGCGCGAATGACGTCACCCTGATGAAGGCACTGGCGGCCTTCGTAACAGTAACATAGAAAATGGATGTTATTTATGGGATACTTAAAGAAAAGCGGATATACCTGTGTTTATCTAGCCGGAGAGGGAAATAAAGGGCTGATGGAGTAAAGGGAGGTATAAGGAAGGTGATGGGGTGACTAATGGAGGGAGGGAATGAGGGCTTCGAGGTAAGTGTGAGTGCCAGATGACAGCTGCAGTGTTGCCTTAGCTGGTTCTTCGGGGACAGCCATGAACAGCAGCTGGCTTACGTACGTGATTTTGTCTGTAAGGTGGCGTGGTGTTAAGATGGTTACAGAACTACTATACTACTACTTACTACTACTACTACTACTACTACTACTACTACTACTGTTACTTTACTACTACTACTGTTATATACCTAACCAAAGACTACTGTATACTGGACTTGCTACTCATTTTGGGCTATTTCCAGTGGAGGCCAGTTTTGCGAATCCTGACATTTTCGAACATCACTCCCATTTCCCTTCCTATGGTTTATCAGTATAAATGATATGCCGTTATCTTCGTAAAGGTTTGTTCTATAATATTATGAAATAATAACTGTAAAATACACTAAAGAAATGCCAGTATGAGAGAATGAAGAAATATGCATGAACTTAATATTCACTTAAACTCTTCGCCATCTAATATTTTGCGTGAAGACTTTTTACATGCAACATATCCATATCAATAGAAGCGGAATTTTATTAGCTTTCCATTGATATATTTCGTTTTCTGATAAATAAATTAGAACCATATGTAAAGTAGCGTTAACTAAATAAATAACCTCATCAATCGGGAAAATTACCCGATTGATGAGGTTATTTATTTAGTTAACGCTACTTTATGTATGGTTCTAATTTATTTATCAGAAAACGAAATATATCAATGGAAAGCTAATAAAATTCCGCTTCTATTGATATGTTGCATGTAAAAAGTCTTCACGCAAAATATTAAATGGCGAAGAGCTTAAGTGAATATTAAGTTCATGCATATTTTTTCATTCTCTCATAATGGCATTTCTTTAGTGTATTTTACAGATTTTTATTTGATAATATTATAGAACAATCATTTACGAAGATAACAGTGTATCATTTATACTGATAAACCATAGTCTACTGTATTCATGGAACACTTTTTTACTTGCCGATCCGCTTAATGATGTAATATTTTTAGTTAACGCTAATGGTGGTAATTCATTAATCAGAAAACGAAATATATCAATGGAAAGTTAATGAAAATTCGCTTCTATTGATATGTTTCATCTAAAATGTTTTCTCGCAAAATCTTAAATTGCGAAGAGTTTAAGTAACTATTAAGTTCATGCATATTTCTTCACTCGCGTATAATGGAATTTCTTTAGTGTATTTTACTGTTTTTGTATTTGATAATATTATAGAAGAAACATTTACGAAGATAGCAGTATAACAGTATATCTTTTATACTGATAAACCACAGGAAGGGAAATGGGGGTGATGTTCGAAAATGGCAGGAATCGCAAAACTGGCCTCCACTAGTCATGGGCGGGTTGGCGCAGGGCACGAGTAGCAAGTCCAGTATAGAGTAGTCTTTGACCTAACACATACATAAAAGACCCCAGCAAATATTAAATAAGCAAAAACTACTGTTTGTATTACCCTTACCAGAAATAAATGACAATAATATAGAAAGTTTAAGACGCTCAAATTACCACAACTAGCTAGTACTACTACCAGACCAATAAAAACACAAATATGCATGAACTACTACGTCCTACAACAACTACTACTACTACCACCACCACTACCTATACTACTACTATTACTACTACAAAAAACAAAAAATACAAATATATAAAAACAAAACATAACATACAACTCAAATAAAAATCTAAACTAAATAGAGATCAAACTATAACTAATGAAAAAAAACTCTGAAACACGAGATAAGCCTGAAAAAGAACAACAACACATACAAAAACCTTCAGAAGTACATACCTATGGCATTGGTGAAACATTGGGGCTTCTGTTCTCTGTGGACGAGGAAGTAGTAGACAGGAATACCCGTGCCGAGGATGACGAGGGCCGCCACCACCTCCAGGGGCTGCTTCACCACGGGCATGACGCACAGGAATAACGAGAGGACGATGTAGATGATGGGGAAGCCGATCCAAACCTGCAGAAGGAAAGAAGGGGAAAGAAAATACAGGAGGACGGGAAGAAATAGAAAATAGAGAAGAAGGAAAGACAAGAAAAAAAAGGAGAAAAGGAAGAAAATGTGTATCTGGAGGAGGAGGAACAGGAAGAAAATATGTATCGGGAGGAGGCCAAATTTTGTATTCTAATAAAAATCACAAATCCAAATTTACTCACTGTTCTCATGCACTTTAACCATATCTTTTCATCAAAACATCATTTTTTTAACTAATTTCTGAGCTTTTTTCGAACTCACTCACTATATTTCATTCAATCTGTTTTCGTACCAATAAATTCCTTCCTTCCTTCCTTCCTTCCTTCCTTCCTTCGTCTCTAACTTAAGAATCAGATAGTGCGGTATATAAAAATAGACCTCTCAAGTTTCAATAAATCTGTTGCTGTTTGTTTCATCCTGGTGTTCCTATCCGATCCGATCCGATGGTGTTTGGGGTATAATGCCTTATCAACGGTTCCTAATCTATCCCTGTAAGCTTACCTTGATGGGACGCGGCCAATCCGGATGCTTCACGCGGAACCAAAAGAAAGAGGAGATGCACATGAGGGACATGAGGTTCCCGGCGAAGGCCATGTAGTTGATCAACACTAGCACGTCTGACGTCACGAACATCAACATCGACATGAACGCCTGAGAGAGACACATAAAAACACACACATATATAGTCGCCGCACGTTAAGTTGGCGAAAATTTGGCCCCTTCACTCCCCCTTTCATAACGCACGGGATTGGCTGAGATGTTGGGTGTTGGGACTTTAAGGCGGAACCTGTAGTAAGGCATTCTCACCCAACACCCAACACCTCAGCCAATCCCGTGCGTTTGGAATGGGGGAGTGATGGGGCCTCATTTTCGCCACCTTAACGTGCGACGATTTTTAGTTTACGTATATGCCCGAAACCTCCACTCATAACTTACTCACACGCTCTTCTCTACATATATATCGATCATGTTATTGATATTTTTTATTCATATGCAGTGTGTAGTAAGTTGGGTATCATTTTTCCATGATTCTGTTTCCGCTTTGTCTTTACCTTCTGGTAAGTCAAACAAGTACTTAATTAGACAAAGAGTGGATTCTGAAGTTAACTTGATGTAACTTGAACTTGATGCATATAAACAGAAGAGGTGTCACCCACTTAGACTTCAAATATCAAGTATAGGCGTCCAGCCTCTGGCCCCTTTGCTTTTGGCTCAGTTCTTGCGGCTGGAACGTGGCAGCGAGCTCAAAGTGCTTTTAAAATACCTAGTCTACAGACCTAAATAAAGTTCATAATTATCTGCAGGTAAAATAACAACAACAAGTAGGTGCCCCTACTATGCCTTCGTCCGCATTTTAGCTTGCATAGGGACACACTTTCGAGAATATGTAGAGGGCTGACATTTTATAGTACATTTGTGGAATTGCTGGGCTGAGGGAGCTAATAGGGCAGTGTAGAAGGCACTGGAGTCTTGTCAAAGCCAAGAGGGCCGAGTGCTTTGTGTCGCCAGAGTTTAGGACTTGAGTTTATCTCGGTAGAAGACTGAGTTGTCCCCTGGGGACTCTCCCACCAAATTTCAGCTCAATCGGTCAACAGACGGCAACGCTACGAAGCGTCAAACATTTCTCACGGTTTTCTCACGGTTTCTCACCGTTGATGGCGTATCTATACTTGATGTATACTAAACCGTCTGAGCGCTTGGAGCGTTCTAGAAGCGGCACGCGGCCTGCATGCACATTGCACAGGCTGCGCAATCGGATAAGCGCTGTGCAGGTAACGTCATAGCACGTAAAACGATCAAATGACGTCATAGCGCGGACGCAGCAGTGGATGTTTTTTTGGCAGCCCGACCCAACCCAATATCTTGAGCCCGAAACCCGACCCGGCCCGAAAAATTCATGGCCTGATCCATGATCATCCATCCCTATGCATAATCGCTAGGAAAGCGCAATAGACGTCCTTACAGCAACCTTGCTTTAAAGAACGTTCCGTGAAACTCTTGATCTTGGGAGTACAAGTTAAAACCAATAACACACGGATGTGTAAATTTACAAATGGCATGCTTATCGTTGATATTTTATTATGCAAACCTATAGCGAGGATCACTTTTGTACTTCATAAGAAAAAAAAAATTGTTATTGTAAAACCGAAGTTTATTTAGCACTAATTAAATCGTTACGCTAATTACTCATTAAGGGCTTGTTCTACGCAAAAAGTTTGTTACACAGACCCCCATTGATTTAGACAGCACTACTTGCATGTCAAATTTCAGCTCAATCCGACAATATTTAGGAGTAGTTATTCACTTTTTGGCTCACGAATGGTTCCACTCCCCTTACGCGAATGGGTCTTATGGTAAGTGGCAGCTCGCTTCGCTCGCTGCCAATAATCTTTCAATCTATCCTCCAAACTTCCACCTGCTCAAGTTTTTCTCTTATTTATCTATCTATCAAATATAGGCGTCCAGCCTCTAGCCCCTTTGCTTTTGGCTCAGTTCTTGCGGCTGGAACGTGACAGCGAGCCACGTTCCAGCCAAATTTTTTTTTTTTTTTTACATTTGTGCCTATAGCGCCTGTAGCCAGTGGTGACCCAGGGCTCGGATGGTAGGCTTTGGAGGTTCACTTGAGGGTTCTGATGGTTGGTCCTCGCCCGTTGGTGGCGCAGGCAGGTTTCTTATAGTGACGCCTGTGAGGCTCATGCCGCCCCCCTGTGTCCTCCGATGCACTCGCAGTCGAAGGTAGAGTTGATAGGCAGGGCATGTGGGTGTTCTTAGGCCACTCGACGGGGCAGAAAGGTTTTGGGTTTCTTCGGGGATCGAACTCGGCACGAGAACGCCAGCGGAGCTNCCGGACATGGCTGATTATCATTTATGTGAAGTCTGCCTGACAATTCCTGACTCGGTGTTCGTATCACTACATTCTAAACACAGTACAAGGCAGTAGTGCTCTGTCAACGCTTGGCATTAAAGATGGAAGAATATTTTGGAGATTTTCCATCAACATTCAGTGTATGACATTGAAGTAAACACCTTATTTGTAATGAATTCTCAGATACTGTTGACACAAAACTTTAATATTTGGTAAGTATAAGATAACTGTAGACTGTTTTAATTGTCTCGGATAAATGCTTGACCCCTTCACACCCAGATCTTTCCTTTGTTATAGAAAATCGTCTGTTGTTAGCCATAAAATTGCGAAAAGTCACTGAATATACCAAATTAGTTAAGTTAGTGAACAATGATACTAAACAGGTTATATCTATAAAAACATTGCTTATATTCACTAAAAATCATCTAATGGTACCCAAATTACACTGGAAATTACGTTATGGGTCTCAAAGGGTTAATAAAAAATGTATGTACATTTTTTACACTGAGGTCCCCAAATCATAACAGTTCACTCTATAAAAGGTCCCAAAATCCACACTTGGGAAAACCTGGGGAAGGTAACTGTGGTAACCCGGATGTCACACTAGCCCTGTGTTCTGGGGTACCACAGGCTCAAGGGCTAATGCCACGGAAATGAGCACCGAGGCCACGCGCACCTTAGCGTATACCCCCATCTTTACCAAATCCACACAGTTCAAGTGTCTGCTCAAGTGTTATCAGGAATACTTTCAGCAAAACACAACCACGAATACACATGAACCACAACAAACGAAACGGAAGACAATTTACTCCACCCAGTGAGAATCCGAATGTCGTCGATTTTTCATTTTCTCCATCCCGTAAATGTTTTCATTGTCTCCATTCTGGTAATCCCGCTACGGGTCTGTCCGATGGGTGGCTGACGTGGCATGACAACTAACCCAGCACCCTGACCTGTGGGCTGCCGGGTGGGGCATATCTCCATGGACTTACGTCTCACATCAATTACACGGGGCAGTGCCCGGGGCGTCGGAGATACGGGGAGCTTGCATCCCCAGGCCGGTAAAATGTGTTGCTTGAAATTGGGGGTCACTGGTATGGGGTATTTAATAACTGGTCCACGTTACTTGAAGGATATTATTTGGGGATGATTTGATAAAAGATTACAACTTGAATGGAGGATTTAACTTAGTCTTCTGACTTCACTATATGATTATAGTTTGACCACTTCTCACTACGGAGAGTACTGAACAAGGGGGTATACTTAAGGGGAAGGATAATAAGGTTTAGGTTAGGGATTAGCTGCCACCAGCCCTGGCGAGTATTTCACTATGATTACTCCCGGGGCACGTTAGATTAATATTAATATTAGATTGGTCATGGTAGTCGTGGTTTGTACGAGGGGTTATACCGAAACAAGGCTTGGACTCTCTTGGAAGTGTGGGGAATTATTGCCCTAACTCAGAATAATCACCTGGGTTTTCATAATAACACAAGAACTATATTTGTAAATGATATCCTATTTATTTTGGAAACATGGTAAGTCTCTCACTTGAGATCATCTTCAGCATATAAGGGTTAACACTATACCGAGAAAACTCTACTCGGAAATACGAAGCTTGACTTCACATCCTGACGTAGGAATTTTCCTAAGTTATGAGATAAAGCTCTAATGAGCATAAATCTCCTTCACTGGAATTACCCTTCAGGGAATTGCCCTACACTAGGTAACATACCACTTAATATTTATAAATCACACATGGAAGATAGGTATCTAATAGAGAAAGAAAATGGCGAGACAGTGTTGTCTGTGTTCCAGTAAGACCATGTGGCCGTTTGGAGGTTTCGCGCCAAGACCTTGAGGAGTGCGGAGAGAACACTCCGTTAATATCACTTATAAGGATGGGCGGAATATCTATGACTTAGTGACACTGAACTGTACCTATATATTTATATATAAATATATAGATGGAATATACTAGGGGAGAAAAACCACCGGAGCCCGGGGCAGATGTCTTACCTTGGGGAGCGCGGAGAGAACACTAACTCGTGCCCTGCGGGCCTTCCGCACCAAGAAAAAAGGGAACTTGTTTGGAAAGTCTCACCGTGACCTTAAATAAACAACTTATAATCCCGAACCAACTATTTAAGTAATGGAACCTCGCGTATCCCCCGAAGAGGCCGTCCCTAATACAAACTGGCTACTTTGATATAAGAGAATTTAATGTGTGGTCTAATGTTCACGAAGGTTGGTTTTATATGTAATATCGACAATCCGAACACCTGTTTCAGAGTGGAGTGGTATGGAAATCGTGTTTAGAACTTTAGTAGGCTTTTATTTTAGCGTGTATCATTATTACACCGCCCATATATGACCATAACCGATAACGATAGGGATTGTTTTGAAAGACGTTAAGACTCTGGGAGATTTTCTTGGTCTGCCCAGATAACTGGGGAAAGATAAAAAGATCTGGCATCATTAGTTATCACTGATCGCAGAATAATAATCCCACGAATTTTGACTCGCATACGGCATGTGAGGGAGAGAGAGGGTGTGAAAGAATGAAGGAGAAAATGGCGACAAAAGGAAAGAAGAATGAAACAAAATGGTGGTTTCGGAAGAGGTGATGACTCACCCGTGAAACAAAGAGAAAAAATTAACTACTGACAAGACACAGCTCGGGAATTTCATAATAATAATTGTTCCCACTATTTCCCGAATAATGGGCATTACAAAAAGCCCCGGCTTTTGCCGGGGGAGCACCCTCCCTGTCCTCCCCCGAGGTCCCTGGCTTGTTACAGGTCCCCCGGGGGCATCCTTGATGGCCCGCCCTGTCATGCACTAGACCATAATTAATACCTCACCAGCTGCTGCGTAGACCTGGGATGCCCAAGTGTCCCTAATGCTCTGCTGGGTATGTCTGCCAATGCCCCGGGGTCCCTGATGGGCCCCAGGGGCAGGTGTGATGCAGTCTTCGTGGCACCGCAGAGTTGCACCGGCCCCGCGGGGCAAGCAGGCAGCCTCGGGGCGCGGCGTCCACGACGAACTGTGTCGTCTTACTATAAGCCGCCTGTGTGGTAACCCGGATGTCACACCAGCCCTGTGTCCCGGGGTAACGCGTTGTCACCCACCACAGGCTCAAGGGCTAATGCCACGGAGATGAGCACCAATTTGATAATGCTTCAACGGCATTTTATAATGGGTTTTTGAAAGACCATGTCTAGGAGAGCCGTCCTCCATCCATTGGTGGTATGCAGCGGCCGTCACCACCAAGATGGCGGCCGTCAGGAAGGCAGAATAGTATATCAGTGATCAACAACTTGGCTCTCCGGATCCAGGACTGCCTCAGACAAGACAGGGGTCATTTTTTTGTCTTACATCTTGACCTATAGCGCGTGTAGGCCGTGAGCTCCCGGGGTGGCATGGCAGGCCCTGGAGGTTCACTTGAGGGCTGTGATGGTTGGTCCTCGCCCGTGGTGGCGCAGGCAGGATTGTTATAGTGACGCCTGTGATTAGAGGCTCATGCCGCCCACCCTGTGTCCTCCGATGCACTCGCAATCCAAGGCAGAGTTAATGGACAGCATGTGGGTGTTCTAAGACCACGATAGGCAGTGCAGAAAGATTTTAAGTGGATTTATGGGTCTCACTCGGGATCGAACTCGGGTCACCGAGAACGTCACTCGGAGACGCTAACCACTCTGCCACCGCCTCCCCATTTGGAGCAGGTGTTGAAATATTCACGTCTTGTGGCAAAGACTTCACCCCTTGACTTCTATGTACTGTTATTGTGTCAGCTACCAGGTGATAGAGTCATGTTTAGTGCACCTTGTCTCATTAATACACTATTGTCCAGTGCATGGGCTGCACCTTCTGTGACTCCCTGTATTGGTATATACAGTACAAAGGTTGCACGGAATGCTGGATTCCTATACAAATATTGAGAAAGGAAGATTTTGTGGCGGTGTGTGTAATGCGTCCCGGGCAGGTGGTGGTCGTTAGCCATGGCAGGCAATCCACCTGGGCCCTCAGCCGTATGTCTGTCACCAAGAGCATCCGGGGCGTAAAACTCATGCCGCAAATTTAAATGATGAACCCCGACAATAGAATTGGAAGCGTATCATCGACCCTCTGACCTCATACGACAGAGGTCGACCACCCAGAATTTGAGAGTAGCCAGTTTCTTCAAGCTTGGCAGGGCAGCAGTGCTGATGGAGCCAATGTGTTAATTATGAATGCAAATTACGAGCAAGTACAAGTTAATAAGAGATTCAAAAATTCATCCCAATATTTTCCTAGAGACCCAGGACCTGGGTCACCTACACTATAGTACTGCGGCTATCAAGGCCAGTATTCTATCGCTGATTTTCTTTTAAGGATAATTTGGACATTTTTCAGTAGGTGGCAGGAGCCACAGGTCTCTT
>JACEEZ010003515.1:47500-52500 GCA_016584305.1 Chionoecetes opilio | reverse complement strand
ATCAACATTCAGTGTATGACATTGAAGTAAACACCTTATTTGTAATGAATTCTCAGATACTGTTGACACAAAACTTTAATATTTGGTAAGTATTAGATAACTGTAGACTGTTTTAATTGTCTCGGATAAATGCTTGACCCCTTCACACCCAGATCTTTCCTTTGTTATAGAAAATCATCTGTTGTTAGCCATAAAATTGCGAAAAGTCACTGAATATACCAAATTAGTTAAGTTAGTGAACAATGATACTAAACAGGTTATATCTATAAAAACATTGCTTATAGTCACTAAAAATCATCTAATGGTACCCAAATTACACTGGAAATTACGTCATGGGTCTCAAAGGGTTAATAAAAGATGTAGGTACATTTTTTACACTGAGGTCCCCAAATCATAACAGTTCACTCTATAAAAGGTCCCAAAATCCACACTTGGGAAAACCTGGGGAAGGTAACTGTGGTAACCCGGATGTCACACTAGCCCTGTGTTCTGGGGTACCACAGGCTCAAGGGCTAATGCCACGGAAATGAGCACCGAGGCCACGCGCACCTTAGCGTATACCCCCATCTTTACCATTACCAAATCCACACAGTTCAAGTGTTTGCTCAAGTGTTATCAGGAATACTTTCAGCAAAACACAACCACGAATACACATGAACCACAACAAACGAAACAGAAGACAATTTACTCCACCCAGTGAGAATCCGAATGTCGTCGATTTTTCATTTTCTCCATCCCGTAAATGTTTTCATTGTCTCCATTCTGGTAATCCCGCTACGGGTCTGTCCGATGGGTGGCTGACGTGGCATGACAACTAACCCCAGCACCCTGACCTGTGGGCTGCCGGGTGGGGCATATCTCCATGGACTTAAGTCTCACATCAATTACACGGGGCAGTGCCCGGGGCGTCGGAGATACGGGGAGCTTGCATCCCCAGGCCGGTAAAAGCCCCGGCTTTTGCCGGGGGAGCACCCTCCCTGTCCTCCCCCGAGGTCCCTGGCTTGTTACAGTTCCCCCGGGGGCATCCTTGATGGCCCGCCCTGTCATGCACTAGACCATAATTAATACCTCACCAGCTGCTGCGTAGACCTGGGATGCCCAAGTGTCCCTAATGCCCTGCTGGGTATGTCTGGCAATGCCACGGGGTCCCTGATGGGCCCCAGGGGCAGGTGTGATACAAAGTCTTCGTGGCACCGCAGAGTTGCACCGGCCCCGCGGGGCAAGCAGGCAGCCTCGGGGCGCGGCGTCCACGACGAACTGTGTCGTCTTACTATAAGCCGCCTGTGTGGTAACCCGGATGTCACACCAGCCCTGTGTCCCAGGGTAACGCGTTGTCACCCACCACAGGCTCAAGGGCTAATGCCACGGAGATGAGCACCAATTTGATAATGCTTCAACGGCATTTTATAATGGGTTTTTGAAAGACCATGTCTAGGAGAGCCGTCCTCCATCCATTGGTGATATGCAGCGGCCGTCACCACCAAGATGGCAGCCGTCAGGAAGGCAGAATAGTATATCAGTGATCAACAACTTGGCTCTCCGGATCCAGGACTGCCTCAGACAAGACCGGGGTTATTCTTTTTTTGTCTTATATCTTGACCTATAGCGCGTGTAGGCCGTGAGCTCCCGGGGTGGGATGGCAGGCCCTGGAGGTTCACTTGAGGGCTGTGATGGTTGGTCCTCGCCCGTGGTGGCGCAGGCAGGATTGTTATAGTGACGCCTGTGATTAGAGGCTCATGCCGCCCACCCTGTGTCCTCCGATGCACTCGCAATCCAAGGCAGAGTTAATGGGCAGCATGTGGGTGTTCTAAGACCACGATAGGCAGTGCAGAAAGATTTTAAGTGGATTTATGGGTCTCACTCGGGATCGAACTCGGGTCACCGAGAACGCCACTCGGAGACGCTAACCACTCTGCTACCGCCTCCCCATTTGGAGCAAGTGTTGAAATACATTCATCTCTTGTGGCAAAGACTTCACCCCTTGACTTCTATGTACTGTTATTGTGTCAGCTATCAGGTGATAGAGTCATGTTTGGTGCACCTTGTCTCATTAATACATTATTGTCCAGTGCATGGGTTGCACCTTCTGTGACTCCCTGTATTGGTATATACAGTACAAAGGTTGCACGGAATGCTGGATTCCTATACAAATATTGAGAAAGGAAGATTTTGTGGCGGTGTGTGCAATGCGTCCCGGGCAGGTGGTGGTCGTTAGCCATGGCAGGCAATCCACCTGGGCCCTCAGCCGTATGTCTGTCACCAAGAGCATCCGGGGCGTAAAACTCATGCCGCAAATTTAAATGATGAACCCCGACAATAGAATTGGAAGCGTATCATCGACCCTCTGACCTCATACGACAGAGGTCGGCCACCCAGAATTTGAGAGTAGCCAGTTTCTTCAAGCTTGGCAGGGCAGCAGTGCTGATGGAGCCAATGTGTTAATTACACTGGGGAACAAATTTTTGTTGAGTTAGGTCTGACACTTGTTATTAAGTAATTTTTGGGTGCTGAATCCAAAACTGATCTCAGTTTTTCTCTATCACGTCAAGTTTTTGAACTGTAGGATTTTCGTTTTCTTAAAAAATATGAAAAATACTGTACATAACAGTAACAGTGCTTATTTTATAAAAAGTTGCAAATGTTAACATACAATGAAAAATGAAAGAAATAGGCATGAATAGAATGTTTATTTAACATTATCATGTTTTTAGAAAGGATAAGGCCTATAATTGTGGCAGGTTAAGGTATAAAATTTACGTTGTAGCTTTGTCTGGAGTGTTCAACTTGAGGGACTATCGCGTTTGATGCTCCAACAATAGTCAGCCATCATATGCACATCCCATCTACCCTGGTAACGTTCCTCCATAACCTTCAAATCTTGGTGAAATCGTTCACCTTGCTCGTCGCTAGCAGCACCAAGATTTTCCGGAAAGTTGGCAAGAGGCTATGAAAAAAAAAAATTATTTTAATACCCATTTTGAAACCCAAGCGTTTTGTAGCTCCCAATAGTTTCGAACAATTTTGTGAAATTAAATTGAAAGTGTTTTTCCAAGAAAAGTTTGGGGACGACGCTTTGAATGAAAAAAAAAAGGGCATTCTTTTTCAAGGTCTGACATATTTCCCGTTGAAATTTTCATTTTGTGAGTTTGTCGAATTGTGGGGACCACAAACACCCCGGGCCCTTGTTTTTTCAATTGACAGTCCGGGGAAATGCCAGAGGGTTTGTACTTAAAAACAGTCGCCATCAGTTGAAAGTTTTTAAAAAATTGTTTCATGAGACCTATTTTTTATAGGGCAGAGGGGGGGAAAAATTTTTATTTTTTTTCCTTTGTAAAAAAAGGGGGCCTCATGTAAATTTTAGGATCTCCGGGTTTTAAAAATCAGATTTCGGGGGCCCAAATTTCGTCGCCCCAAAATGCTCTCTCGGGGCTCGGGTTTACCCCAACATAAGAGAAAGCGGGGAATTTGTGTTCCACGTTGTTGACCAAGGGGGGAAAGGGGACACCTTTTTAAGGGGTAAACCCAACAGAGGGATCCAATTGTGTTTGTAAATTTTCCAAATAACCAATAAATCTCTTACACCCCAAATATTCTTCACGAAGACAGACCGAATGGCCCAATGGGGGACTGCGCCAAACAAATTCCCATTGTGTAAAAGGGACAAAATTACAGCTCACAAGGGAATTTTGCTTTAATTGGAGGGTAAGCTGTGGAGAAAAAACTTGACGTGCTAGAAAAAAACTGACTACGGGTTTTGGGAAATAAGCATCCCAATTTTTGTCAAAATAAGCTAAAAAACTATCAAAAATTTTTTTTTCTTAAAAAGTTCCCCAGGGGTTTATGAATGAAAAATTTACGAGCAAGTAAATTTAATAAGAGATTCAAAAAACTAACCCCCCAAATTTTTTCCTAGAGCCCCAGGACCCGGTAACCTCCCACTATAGTACTGCGGCTACAAGGCAGTAACTATCGCTTTTTTTTTTTAAGGATAATAAAATTTGGAAAATTTTCAGTGGGGTGGCGGGAGGCGCACAGGTCTTTTGAAAGCCCCAGGTTCCCCAAACCGCTGTCAAAAGGGAAAAGGGGGAAAATTGACTTTAAACCCCCTTTGAGCCCCAAAAACTTTTTTTTATTGTATTTTGGGTACCATTAGCCGAGTCTTATGAATAAAAGGGCAATATTTAAAGATATGATCTGTTTAGTATAATCGCGATAAAAAATTGGTTTTTTTTTAAATTTTTTTTTTCGTAATTTTTTTGGCTAACAACAGATAAATTTACAAGAAAAAAGGGACGGCCGTAGGTACAAAAGGTTTCGATAGAAAACAATACGAGCGGTACATAGATAGCATAGGGATTCATAGATATAAAAAGATACCCGGGCGATAATGCCTCAACATGTTTTTAACCCCAAAACCCGGGGCTCCAGTCCGTGAACCTCACCTTTGTGGCATCTGGCAGCACCCACGTCCCCTGCAACCACACGCTAACTACAACTACTACACGTCATGATAGCAATAATAATAGTGGGTAATAATTATAGAAGGATTTAAATCAGTGCTATTCAATCTGGGTGGACGGCTGCCCAGGGGTGGACAGGTGGGACAATCATCTCATGCATCGATTTCAGCTGATGGCAGACACATTGCAACAGCAGCCAGGCCACTGATATTTTAGACTTGAAGGAAAAGGCTTTGTTTACTGGATTACTAAATATAACGAATATTAGGTACAATTTTACTTTAGTTTCATGAAGAAAAATGCATTTGCTCTGGAATTCCTAAGGTATGTTTATTTTTGTCTTGTATATTTATAGTTTTAGACTGCATGCGTTACTATACAGAAGAATAGGTCAACTGTAAATTTAAGATGAGTGAAACTGCCTTTTCCTACCTATATATTTTGTAGATTGATATAGTTAGATTTACAATGTCAAGAGCCGTGAGACTTTAGAGATTTAAAAAAAATTAGGTGGACAGCTTTTACGGAATTACGACTTAA
>JACEEZ010003515.1:12500-42500 GCA_016584305.1 Chionoecetes opilio | reverse complement strand
ATGAGGACCTCTGGTTAAAATGTTCTTTAAAGGTTGGGGGCCAATGAAAATTTGATTTAATTAAAAAGGGGTTTTTTTTTATAGAATTACCTCCTTTTCCTCTTTAAGTCTTTTATTAAAGGAAAGTTTTTTCGTTTTTCCTTCCCTTTCTCCCTCCTTCCTCTCTATTCTTTCTCTCTCTCCCTCCTCCCCCTTCCTCTCTCTTTCCCTTTCCCCTCTCTCCTCCTCCTCTCCCCTCTCTCTCTCTCTCTCCCCTCTCTCTTTTCCCCTCTCCCCTCTCTCTCTCTCTCTCTCCCCTCTCTTCCCCCTCTCTCTCCCCCTCTCCCCTCCCCTCTCCCTCTCTCTCCCCTCTTCTTTTCTCTCCTCTCTCTCTCTCTCTCTCTCTCTCCCCTCTCTCTCTCTCTCTCTTTTCTCCCCTTTTCTCTCTCTCTCTCCTCCCCTCTCTCTCTTCTCCCCTCTCCCCTTTTCTCTCCCCTCTCTCTCCCCTCTTTCTTCTCTCTTCTTTTCTCTCTCCTCTCTCTCCCCTCCTCTCTCTCTCTCTCTCTCTCTCTCTCTTCTCTCTCTCCTCTCTCTCTCTCTCTCTCCTCTCTCTCTCCCTCTCTCTCTCCTCTCTCTCTCTTCTCCCCTCTCTCTCTCTCTCTCTCTCTCTCTTATTAATGCTGTCACATATTATTTAAAATTTTAAATGACGTGGGGGAACCCAATGAGCAAAAGTTTTGCGCCCCCGGGTATTGAGTCCGACCCGCCCCTTTGAAGAAACCCCGAAAATAGAAAAATTAGGATTTCCATATTATACGCAAAAGGGGTTAATGATAATATAGTAGTAGTAGTTACAGGTATGTGTTAAGGTTTGAGGGGGAGGGGGAAGGTGGATGGAGAAAGGAAGGCAGGGGGTGGAGTGTCGGGAAGGGGGTGGGAGAGGAAGGCAGGTGGTGGAGTTAGGGGAAAGGGGGAAATGGGAGATTGGGCCCAAGGTGGGGGAGTGTAGGGAAAGGGTGGTGGAAGAAAAAGGGAGGTGGGGGTGTAGGGGAAGGGTTTTTTTGGAGTGTAGGGGAAAGGGTGGAGGAGAGAGGAAGGCAGGTGGTGGAGTGTACGGGAAGGTGGATGGGGGAGAGGAAGGCAGGTGGGGAGTGTACGGGAAGGTGGATGGAGAGGGAAGGGCAGGGGGTGGAGGTACGGGAAGGGGGAAATGGAGAGGGGAAGGGGGTGGGGGGAGTGAAAGGGGAAGGTGGATGGAGACAGGAAAGGGGGTGGTGAAGTGTACGGGAAGGTGGATGGAGAGAGGAAGCCCAGGGGGGTGGAGTGTACGGGAAGGGGGGAGAGAGAGGAAGGATTGGTGGAGTGAAAAGGGGAAGGTGGTGGGGGAAAAGGAAAGGAGGTGGTGGAGTGTCCGGGAAGGTGGATGGAAGAGGAAGGCAGGTGATGGAGTTTTAGGGAAGGTGGATGGAGAAGGAAGCAGGGGGTTTGGAGTGTCGGGAAGGGGGAAATGGAGAGAGGAAGGGAGGGGGGGAAAGTGTACGGGAAGGTGGGGAGAGAGTTGGGCAGGTGGTGGAGTGTAGGGGAAGGTGGATGGAGACGGGAAAAGGAGGTGGTGGAGTTTTACGGGAAGGTGGATGGAGAGGGGAAGGAAAGGTGGTGGAGTGTAGGGGAAGGTGGATGGAGAGAGGAAGGCGGGTGGTGGAGTGTACGGGGGGTGGATGGAGGGGGAAAGGGGAGGTGGGGGAGTGTGGGGGAAGGGGGAAATGGGATATGGAGGAGGAAGGCAGGGGGGAAAGGTGGGGAAAAGGTGGAGGGGAGAGAAAAGGCAGGTGGTGGAGTGTAGGGGAAGGGGATGGAGGGAGTTGGGCCGGGTTTTTGGTTTGGGGGTGTAGGGGAAAAGGTGGAGGAGACGGGAAAGGAGGTGGGGGAAATTTGTAGGGGGAAGGTGGACGGAGGGGAGGAAGGGGTGGGGGAGTTTTACGGGAAGGGGAGGGAGAGGGGAAAAAGGCAGGTGTGGAGTGTAGGGGAAGGGTGGTTTGGGGGAGAGGAAGGGCGGTGGTGGAGTGTAGGGGAAAGGGGGTTGGAGGGGAAAAGGGCCCAGGTGGGGGGAGTGTACGGGAAGGGGGATGGAAGAGAAGGGGGGGGTGGGGGAAGTGACGGGAAGGTGGACGGAGAGAGGAAGGGGGTGGGGGAAAGTGTACGGGGGGGGGGGTGGAGGGGAGAGAGGAAGGCAGGTGGGGGAAAGGGTACGGGAAGGTGGATGGAGAGAAAAAGGCAGGTGGGGGAGTGTGGGGGGAAGGGTTTGGATGGGGGATGGAGAGAGGAAGGCAGGGGGGGGGATTTTAAAGGGGAAGGTGGATGGAAGGGGAAAGGGCCCAAGGTGGGGGAGTGAAAGGGGAAGGGGGATGGAAGGGGAAAGGGGAGGGGTGGATGTAGGGGGGAAGGTGGATGGGGGGAAAGGAAGGCAGGTGGTGGAGTGTACGGGAAAGGGGGGGAAATGGAGAGGGGAAAGGGAAAGGTGGGGGAGTGTGGGGGAAAGGTGGATGGGGGGAAAGGGGAGGAGGAAGGCAGGTGGGGAGTGTACAAAAAGGGTTGGATGGAGAAGGAAGCAGGGGGGGAGTGTAGGGGAAAGGTGGATGGAGAGGGAAAGGGGGAGGTGGGGGAGTGTACGGGAAGGTGGTGGGGGGAGGGAGAGAGGAAAGGCAGGTGGGGGAGGGTAGGGGAAAGGGTTTTGGATGGAGAGGGGAAAGGCAGGTGGTGGAGTGTACGGGAAGGTGGATGGAAAAGGGGAAAAGGCGGGTTGGTGGAGTTAGGGGAAAAGGGGGAAAGGGTGGATGGAGGGGAGGGAAGGAAGGGGGTTTGGGGGAGGTAGGGAAAAGGTGGATGGAGAGAGGAAGGCAGGTGGGGGGAGTGTGCGGAAGGTGGATGGAGAGAGTTAGGCAGGTGGGGGAGTGTACGGGAAGGGTTTAAAAAGAGGGGAAAGGGCGGGTTTGGTGGAGGGGGTCCCGGGGGTGGATGGGTGGAGGAGAAAAGGAAAAGGCGGGTTGGTGGGGAAAGGGGAAAAGGTTTTGGATGGGTGGATGGAGAGAGGAAGGCAGGTGGTGGAGTGTAGGGGAAAGGGTAAAGGGGGGGGTGGAGGAGGGGGAGGAAGGCAGGTGTTGGATTTGTAGGGAAAAGGGGTGGGATGGAGAGAGGAAGGCAGGTGTGGAGGGTTTTTAGGGAAAGGGGATGGGAGAGGGGAAAGGCGGGTGGGGGGAGGTGGGGGAAAGGGTTTGGAGGGAAAGGGTGTGTGTGTGTGGGTGGTTAAACTCTCCTCTCCTCTCTCTTCTCTCTTTCCCTCCCTCTCTCTCCTCTCTCTCTTTTCTCCCCTCTCTCTCTCTCTCTCTCTCCCCTCTCTCTCTCTCTCTCATTGGGCCTAAGTCATTATTTTATCACCGAAAACCGCAAAAAAAACGGGACCCCTTTCCTTCCCTTCATTATCGTTCAAGGAACAGAAAAGTAACACGGGCCTATTCCTTACCCTTTTTTAACCTTAACATAAAACCAAAAAGGGAAAAATTAAAAATTTAACACTTTAGAATTTAAAACTGAAAAGGGCCACGCCTCAAAGGCGGGACATCAACAAAACCAATGTCATGATGGCATACTAATCGTAGCAAGGCAAGAACAACCCAAGACTATTTACCGACGATAAAACCAAATGGAGAGGAACGTATACCCCTTAAAAAAGAGAAAAAGGGAAAAAGAAAGGGGGAAAGGGGAAAGAAAAAGGGAAAGAGAAAAAAGAAGGGGGGAGAGAGAGAGAGAGGGAGAGAGAGAGAGGGGAGAGAAAAGAAGAGAGAAAAGAGAGAGAGAGAGAGAGAGAGAGAGGAAAAGAGAGAGAGGAGAGAGAGAGAGAGAAAAGAGAGAGAGAGAGAGGGGAAGAGAGAGAAGAGAGAGAGGAGAAGAAAAGGAGAGAGAGAGAGAGAGAGAGGGAGAGAGAGAGAGAGAGCCTTTTCCCGGGTTTTCCCCCCTCCCCCAAAATTTCCACCCGGGCATAATGAAATAGATGCTGCTTCATACTGGAATTTTCAGGGTTGGTTGGTGCCCTTTTATTTCCCCCCCCCACCCCAACACGCATACCCAAACGCCTTCTGCCCCCACCCCCCCAACACACATAAACCCACACCCTTCTGCCTCCACGCCAACACACATACACACACCCCCTTTTTGCCCCCACGCCAACACGCAAAAACACACCCCGGGCCTTCTCCCCCCACGCCAACACGCAAACACACACGCCTTCTGCCCCACGCCAACAAAACATAACCCACTCCCTTTCTGCCTCCACGCCAACAAAAATTTAACCCAAACCCCTTCTGCCTCCAGGGCCCAACACACAAAACCCACCGCCTTCTCCCTCCACGCCAACCCCACATAACCCACACCCTTCTCCCTTTTCCACCCCCAAACACACAAACCCACACGCCTTCTCCCCCACCCCAACACACAAAACCCACACCCTTTCCCTCCACCCCAAACCAAAAAAAACCCACACGCCTTCGGTTTCCAGCCCAACACATAGCCCCACACGCCTTCTCCCCCCCCCCACCCAACACGCAAAAACACACACGTTTTCTCCCTCCCCCCAAACACACATAACCCCCCACGCCTTCTGCCCCACGCCAACACACATACCCCAAAACCCCCTTCCCGGCCCCCACCCCAACACCCATAACACAAAAACGCCTTCGGCCCCCAAACGCCAACACACTAACACCCACGCCTTCTGCCCCCACCCCAAACCCCACACTTTAACCCACACCCTTCTCCCCCCAAACGCCAACAACATAACCACACGCCTTCTTCCCCACGCCAACACACATAACCCACGCCTTCTGCCTCCCACGCCAACACAAAATAACCCAAAAGGGGCCTTCTGCCCCACGCCAACACACATAGCACACCCCGCCTTCTGCCCCCACCCAAAACACATAACACAAAACGCCTTCTCCCCCCACCCCCAAACACACATAACACACCCCCTTCTCCCCCCACGCCAAACACATAAAACCCACACGCCCTTCCCCCCCCACCCAACCACATAGCACACACCCTTCTCCCCCCAACCCCAAACCCAAAACTTTAACAAAAACACGCCTTCTCCCCCCCGCCAACACACAAAACCCAAAACACGCCTTCGGCCCCCACGCCAACACACAAAAACACAAAACGCCTTCTGCCCCACGCCAAACACAAAAACAACACCCCTTTTTGCCCCCACGCCAAAAAAACATAACCCCCCACCCCTTCTCCCCCCAGCCAACACACAAAACCCACACCCCTTTCCCTCCCTCCCGCCAACAACATACACACACGCCTTCTCCCCCCACGCCAACAACCCCCCCCTTTCCCTCCCCCCACCCCAAACACAAAAACCCAACACGCCTTCTGCCCCCAGGGCCCCCCACACAAAACACAAAACGCCTTCTGCCCCACCCCCAACACACAAACCACACGCCTTCGGGCCCCCCACCCCAAAACACACATAAAAAACACCGCCTTCTGCCCCCACCCAAAACACCAAAACCCAAAACACGCCTTTACCCCGCGCGATGGTCAGGTTGTTTAAACTTTTTCGGGTTTCCTCTCACTCTGGGGGGTGGGCCCCTTTCGAATCCCCCGCCCCCCGGGAGTTTTTTTCCCTTGACAATTGGGCGGTTACTGTCCCCCTTGAACAAGGGGAGGGGGGGTGTGTGGTGTGTGGGGTCCCAGGTTTTCCCCAAAAGACCCCCCCCCCCCGGAATAATGGCTCCAAGCTCGCGGGGGGAAAAGGGGGGTTTAAAAACGGGGCGATGGGCCGAGCCAGCTCGCGTAGAAAAGGGGACCATGGGTGAAGGGACACACACACAAACACACACACCCCACACACCCCCACACACACACACACACACACACGTGACCGCAAAAATTTAAGAAAAAAGGGGAATACCGGGTGAAAAAAACACGCAAATTTCTATTGCCACAAGAATACATGAATGTCAAGCATCCATCACAGAGTTTTTGAATGCCGGAAAACATGTTACAAACGGAAAATTTACTTTCCACCTTTTGGGGGATGGTTTGGTTTTGGGGTTGGGGGTTTGGGTGGTGGGGTGGTGGTATGGTGTCTGGCTGGTATTCTTGTTGTAGATAGACCTTTCGCCACACTGAAGGAGAATAATAAAGGAGTTTGGGGAGGGGGAGGAGGAGGAGGAGGAGGAGGAGGAGGAGGAGGGGGAGGGGAGGGGGAGGGGGGAGGAGGAGGGGGGGGGAGGAGGAGGAGGAGGGGGAAGAGGAGGAGGAGGAGGAGGAGGGGGGAGGAGGAGGAGGGGGATTTGGGAAATAGTGGAGAGGACAAAGGAGGTAAATAATTTTGAGGAGGGGGAGGAGGGGGAAAAGGGAGGAGGAGCCCCGTGTGGCCCCGTCCCCATATAAAACTTTTTATCATTCACCTTAGTGCTTTGGGGTTGGGGGGAAGCCACCCCCCCCGGAAGCAGGTCACAAACCCCGGCTAAAAAAAAAAACCCCGGTACCCATTACCCTGTTTGGGGGGCCCGGGGCTCCCGGGTTTTTTAAAGGGAAAAAGTCCATCTGTTTTCCCTCCGCCCGGGATCGAACCCCGGGGGTTTTCGGTTATGAACCCAGGGGGTGCTATCCCCCTTTCACTATGGAGTTCCCAAGTTTGTGGTGTGTGTGTGTGTGTGTGTGTTTGCGGGTGAATTTAATTTAATGGGAATTTTTGGGTAAGCTCAGACTTTTTATAAAAAAAGTATGGGCCAGCCCCAGAGGGTTTTTTAAACAATTTTAAAAACATACCAAAAACAAGGTTACATAACCCAAGCAAAAAAAAAAATAGAAACAAAAAAAAAAACAAAAAAACAGGTATCAAGAAAAAAAAAAAATTGGGAAAATTCCCAATGAAATAACTCTGCCTAACACTCCTCTCAACCCACCCCCCACTTAATGCCTAACTCTGCCTAACACCCCTTCAACACAAAATCCCACTCAAAGACTAACTCTCCCAACACTCCTCCCCAACAACTCACCACTCAAAGACTAACTCTGCCTAACCTCCCCCTCAACATACTCCCACTCAATGACTAAATCTGCCTAACACTCCTCTCAAAAAACTACCCCTTTAAAGATAACCCGGGCCCAACACTCCACTCAACCACTCACCACCCCAAGCTAACCTGGCCCAACACTCCTCTCAACAAAATCACCCCCTTAAGTAATCCCCCCTAACACTCCTCTAACACCCCTCCCCACTTAATTTACTAACTCTCCCCAAACTCCTCCCCAAAAAACACTCACCACTTAATGCTAACTCGCCTAAAACTCCTTCAACACACACCCCCTTTAAAGACTCTCTCCCCAAAAAAATCCTTCAAAAACACCACCACTTAATGACTAAAATCCCCTAACCTCCTCTCAAAACAATTTCCATTAATGGGTAACTCTGCCTAACAAATCCCCTAAACACACTCACCAAATTAATGACTAACCCTCCCTAACCCCTCCTCTCAACACACTCAACCCCCTCACACCAAAAAATAAAGATAAAAATTTTTAATTTCTTTTTTCATTGGTGTTTTGGGGGTCAACGAAATATTTGAAATTTGTTGGCCTATATGTATAAAAATTTTTGGGCCCATATGTATAATAAATTTTGGGCCCATTGTATAATAATTTGCAAAGTTTTTGTGTGGTGTGTGTGGGGTTCAGCGGTTTGCAACGTCCCCCGGGTCTATCCCCTCAAACCCGGGCACTGTGGTTCGGTTGGCGTCGTGCTTGGATAAAAAAAAAAGGGTAAACAAAAATTGGAAAAAGTTTGGAAGGGAGACACGCAGGGAGTCAAAGCACTATTTCTTCCGTGTTTTCTGAGTGTTGGTTTTTTTTTTGGGACTATTTTTTACGATCAAGGGGCAGATTTCTCTCTCGGCCCCCCCTCTCTCTCTCTTCTCTCTCTTTTCTCTCTTCTCTCTCCTCTCCTCTCTCCCCTCTATTTTCTCTCCCCCTCCTTCCCCCTCTCTCTCTCTCTCTTTCACTCCTCTCTCTCTCTCTCTTTTCTCTCTCTCTCTCAGTAAAGAATCCGCATTTCCTTGGAAAAACTGGCCAGGCAAGTCTTGTCCAGTCATCACAAAGAACCCCACACTAATCGTAATTCGGTAACGCATTTACTCTCAGAAATGAAATATAGCAATAACAATCAGCCCGTCTTTAGTTTTTAGTATTTCCTTTCTAATAATGTACGTGAATTTTTCGCTCGGGGCATAGTTCCTGAGATACGTTAGTGAAAAGACCCCCGGGTCGGACGGGTGCAATCGTCACATTTTGTAGTACGCGGGTCTCGGGGGGCTTGGGGGGCGGCGGTCCCTGGCCAAGCCCCCCAGACACCCCTATGTTTTTATTTTTGCCGACCCCCGGGGACGGGCTTACAATACGGGAAAGGGTCATATCACAGGTTTTTTGGGGGGGCGGATGTAACACGTGCCTTGTTTAAACTGTAGTAGAAAAAAAAACCAAAAAAAACACCCGCGGTACATCACACCGTCATATAATAATGTAAGGGGGTGCTTTGGGGCTGGGGGGGGCGGAGCGTCCCGGCTACACAGGGAAGGGAGCACCGCCCCGGGGCCGGGCCCCCACCCCCCACCCCTCGCCCCTCCCTCACATATATCACCCCCCGCCCCACCTGCCACCCCGCCTGCCGCCACCTTTGCCCGCCCCCCCCGTGCCTGCAGCTTCTTAAATATAAAAACCCTGCCCCAACCCCCAAAACTCAGCACCGGCGGGGGTTCCCCTTTGATCGAGGGGTTTTGTCACTCATAAATTTAAAAGTGGGATTGTGGACAGGGTGCTACGACCAAAATGTAACCGAATGCACACAAACTCCGGCCAAAAAGGGATTAAAAAACCGACGATAAACGCCCCACGGTGGGGGGTGGTAGTGGGGGTAACAGTACGGTTAAAAAAAAACATACCTAACACTGGGTTTTTCCCTTTCTCACCACGGACTCACGGGGTTTCCTTTCCCCCGTCACCAAAAAGGGGGGCTGATCATCACGAAAAAGGGGACCCCACCACACACACCCTCGCCCTGCTTTGGGAAACCAAGTGAGGTTTGGGGGCGGGGGGACGGTGGGGGTTACTGCCGTTCAGTCTTGGGGTTCGAGCAGGGCCCGGGGCAGTGCGCGAAGCAAGGCCCCGCCCACTCAGTGCAAAAGGCAGCAAAACTAGTAAACGTGTGGGCCCGGGATGACAGTACATTAGCTATGCACCCGTCCCTATCACGAAATTTGCATATAAGGTTTAGGGCAAGGGGAAAAGGGTAGGTGGGAAAGGAAAAAAGCCAGCGGGGGTTCGGGGCTCAGCGCGCCGTGACGGGAAGCGAAGGATGCCTGAACACGATAAAACGGGTAATGTCTCCATGTAAACCCCTTTAATTTCACAGCAACCAACGTCACACTAAAACCCCCGCCGTGTTGCAAACCCAAAAACTGCGTTTTTCGTGACGTGTGACCCGTCTTCTGTGCACCATCGCCTCGCCACGCCGCTCTCTGCCCCAGGGTGACGGCTGTGGTTTTTGCCGCCTCGCAGTTTTGTGGCGACAGCCGCAACCCCCCATAAAAAGCAGGATTGGTCGCCGCCGTGACAGAGATAGGGGTGAAGCAAAAGACCAAAACGCCATCAAGAGTTCTGGCGCGAAACTAGAAATTTCCCATTTTGAAGAGAACTATAACATTTTTTTTTCTTTTTGGGGGGAAGGTGTGTTTTTGGGGTGTGTGGGTGTGTGTGTGTGTGTGTGTGTGTGTGTGTGTTGGGGTGGGTGTTTTTGTGTGTGTTGTTGTGTGTGTGTGTTTTGTTTTTGTGTGGTTTTGGTTTTGTGTGTCGTGTGGGGTGTGTGGGGTGTGTTTTGTGTTTTGGGGGTGTGTTTTGTGTATAAAATTTCATATATATTATATATATATAAATATATTATATATATATATATATTATATATATATAATTTTATATATTTTATTTTATTAATATATAATAAAAAATTATATAATATATAATATATAATATATATATATATATAAAATATATATATATATATTATATATTATATATAATATATATATATATATTTAATATATTATATATTTTATAAATATTTTATATATATAGTTTATATTCCCTTTAGTTGGTACATGAAAAATTTTCAGGGGGGCAAAAAAACTCGTCAATTTTCTTTGGGTTTTTATGTGCGTCAAAAGTTTTGGGCCCCCGGGATTTAAACAAATTTGGGATCATCAGGCAGGCATGGTGAGGGTGTAGCTCCCCTGATGGTTTTTAATACCCCCCCCCGGGGGGAGTGGGGGGTCAGGGTGAAAGGCTTTCCAAATTTTCACAGCGGGATATAAAAGCCCTATATGGTAGTGTAAAACCCTTTGTGCTTAGGTTTCTGCTGTTACTTGCAAAAACCAAGCATAAACACAGCTATGAAAGGTTTTAAAGTTAATGTGTCTAATTACAGGAACCCACCCGTCGTGTGGTTTCCCCAAACCTCTTGTAGCTTCCTTATTGTTTTTTATTTTCTGTTGTCTGTCTCTGTTCTGTCAAACTCTGTTTTCTATGTCCCGTATGTCCCATCTCTGTCTGTTGTCTGCCTCCTTTTGTCTGTTGTCTGTTCTCTTCTCTGTTTTCTGTCTGTCTCTCTCTCTGTATGTTTTGGGCTTTTCTCTCTCTCTCTCTGTTGTTTGTCTGGGCTCTCTTTTCTCTCTCTCTGTCTTTTTGTCTGTCTCTCTATGTCTGTCTCTGTATGTTGCCTGCCTTTCTCTGGCTGTCTGTTGTCCCCTCTCTGTCTGTTTGTCTGTTCTTTCTTCCTTCTGTCCCCTTTTCTGTCTGTCTCTGTAAGTCCCGTCTCTGGATGTCTGCCTTTCCTTTCTCTGTCTGCCCCGTCCCGTTTCTTCTGTTTTTGTCTGTTCTTTCTCTCTCTCTCTGTTGGCCCTTCCCCTGTCTGGTTGTCTTCATGTCTGTCTGTCCCCGTTTTGTCTTTTCTGCCCTTCCCCTTATGTCTGTCTGCCTCTCTCTCTGGGGTTTTGTCTCTCTCTGTCTGTCTGTTTTTTCTCTTTTCTCTCTTCTCTCCCCTTTTCTTGTTTTCCCCTTTGTATACTATTGTTCCCCCCCTCACCGCTATAGAAAACTATTTGCCCACAGAGAAAAGTAGCACCAAAGGGCCCGACTGTGACAGAGCCATCCCCACCCCCCAAACCACAGATACAAAATTCGCCACCCCTATAATACAAACCTGTCAAGAAAACCAAAAAAAACACACCAAAAAAAATCACCCAGATAAATTTTTGTAAAGTTTCTTTTTCCCCCAAGTGAATTCGGTGAAAGAATGCCCTTCACCCAAAATATTTTTTTTGCTATACAAAATTTGCTATTTCAAAAATCAAAAGATTGCATACAATCGTTGAAAGCCCCCTACCGAAATTTTACTTTAAATTGGGGGGTAATGGGAGCTTTTTTAAAACATTCAATTTTATATTAATTTTTCGCGTGGCTAAAACTGTAAAAAATTTAATCCTTCCCGCCCTTTTTAGTGTTTTTTTTTTTTCCAAGACCCTTTACAAATCCCTTCAGATACCTCTAAAAAAGTATTTAAAATGGGGGGAAATTTCCCCCTTTTAAAAAACCCCCCCCACCTAAAGTCCCCAAAAGACCCCCAAAAAAATACTATCCGGGCCTCATTAAAAACCTTATCTAACCCCACCAAAAACCTCCCAGCGAGACCCTAAGGGGGAGGGGTTGATTTTTTTAATCCTTAAAAAAAGGGGAATTGGGGGCCAGCCATCAGAGGTCATATGGCACTATGGCAAAGCATATCAAGGGAGGGTTTAAAAAAATAATTGTGAAAAGGTTGGGGGGAAGGGGAAAGAACGGAAAAAAAAGGTTTAACCCCCCAGGAGGTTTTGATCAGAAAGTAGGATGTGGATTTTTTTGGAGGGAAGGGGGGTTACATTTTCCAGGAGAAGGAGGGGGAAATTTCCCGGGAGAATGTCCGCAAGACAGGGAGGTCGGGAAAGGGAGGACAAATGAGGGAAGGAACTGGAACGGGCAGGAGTAAGATGGGGGCAGGATATTAGGACATGTTGGACAGTGAGAGGAACTTGACAGGGTGTGCCGAGGGTTGGGGAGGAGCGTGACATGAGATAGGAGTGTGTGAGGTTGGTATGGCCTATGCGTAAGCGTGCGAGAGCAGTCTCCCAACGTCTATTAGAGTGGTAAGGATTTGACCATGGAGAAATAGAGAGTTTGATCAGGCGAAGTTTATTGGCAGAGAAAGTGGTCCAGGAGGATTGCCAGCGGTCGAATAGGAAAGATTTAAAGAAAGGGTAGTAGTCGGAGGCTGGCAAGTTTGAGAAACGAGGGCATTGGGACATAGTGGCCGAGCGCGCCAAAGAATCAACGCGTTCGTTGCCCGAGATACCCACGTGACTCGGTACCCAGCAGAAGCAAATTGTTTTGTGGCGTATGGATAGTCGGAATAACCAGTCATGGTGTCATGACGAAATTTGGGGGTAACTCCTATGGGGAGTTTAGGACTGGTCAACGTTTCTTGAATGATATTACTTGATTAAGATTTTTCATTAGATTACAACTTGAATGGAGGATTTAACTTAGTCTTATGACTTCACTATGTGATTATAGTTTGACCACTTCTCACTGCGGAGAGTACTGAGATGGGGGATGTATTTAAGGGGAAAGGGTAAGGGTTTAGGTTAAGGGGACAGGGTATTAGTTAAGGGGGAAGTGCTGCCACCAGCCCGGGCGAGTAGTTCCTTGGGTTACTCCCTGGGCACGTTTGAATAATATTAATATTAGATTTATCTTGGTAGTCGTGATTGATACGTGGAATTATACCGAGTAAGGCTGACTCTTTTGGAAGTGTGGGGAATTACTGTCCTAACACAGAATAATCACCTGGGGTTTTATAATAAGCACAAGAACTATATTTGAAACATCATCCTATTTATTCGCCATGAAACATTATTGCTGTTTGAGACCTTAGACACATACATAAACTCTAATCTGGAACGGGCAAGCTACTTTAGAGCATAATCTCCCTCACAGAATCATTCTTAGAATTACCACCTATATCCGTATCAACTGAGCACTATAGGTATACATTGAATATATATATAGGAGAGAGAATGTGAGAGTACGGAGTTTGGTGTGTGGATTCACAATGACCATATGACTTGAAGAGGCCAGGAACGAGCCTCTCCCTACGGGGAGGAGGAGTGTAGACTCCCCCCGTCGAAGCCTACGGGAAAGATGGGTTGAGACTCTTTAATAATACTTATAAGGATGGGTGGACCTCCTTTACGTTAGCGTACACTAAACATAGATACCCATATTTGAAAATATAGATAACAATATGATAACAAGGAAAGGGGGGGGGGGGGAAACAGGAGCGAATGTCGGGCGACTTACCTACGGGAAAGATGAGTGGAGACTGGCGTCCACCGGCGTTACCCCGCCCGAGGCAGAAAAAAGGGGGATCGTTTGAAGGGTCTTGACGTGACCTCAAATGAAAAGCTTATAATCACAAACTAACTAATAAAATAATGAAACTCACGTACCTAAGACAAGGCTGCCTATAATACAGACCTGTTACTTTGATATAGAAGAATTTAATATGCTTAATCTAATACCCAAGGAGGGGGGTTTTATATGTAATGTCGAAAGTCCGAACGCGTTTTCAGGAGTGAGATGGTATGAAATATGTAGCATAGAAATTTGGTAGACTTTCAATTTAGCGTATAACTTTACTAAGATATCCATTTATGAACATGATCGATAACGATGGGGATTATTTTGAAAGACATTAGGAATCTAGGAGGGTTCCTAAATCTGAGAGGATGGTTGGGGAAGAATGAAAAGAAGTGAATACATTAGTTATCACTGATCGCGGAATAATTATTCCACGAATTTTGACTCGCATACGGCATGTCAGGGGGGGGGGATGGAAGGAAGGAAGAAAGAAATGGCGGAGAAGGAACGAAAGAAGATAAACAAAATGGCGTGTAAGACGGCCAAATGATGAGAAAATATGGCGGAAAAGAAAGAAAGACGATGAGTCACCCGTGAAACTGAAAAGAGAATTACTTACAAGACATAACTCGGGAATTATATGATAATAATTCTCATACTATCTCTCTCGAATAATGGGCATTACATTGGATCTCCCGAACAAGAGGGTGAAGTGAGCGAAGAGATTGTATAAGAGAAAGGGAATTGCGGGAATCAGTGAAGATAGTGAAGGAACAGGATGGGTAGAAAAGTATGCGTTTCAAGGCGAAGAGGATGGCGTACAATTCTGTTGTAAGAACAGTGGATTCTGTAGGTAGTTGGTATTGATAGTGAAGAGAGGGGAAGAGGACAGCAAAGCCAGAACCAGAGTGGGATTTAGAACCGTCGGTGTAGATGTGGATGCTAGAGGAGTGAGTGGAAAGGTGTTCAAGAAAGTGAGAGCGGAGGACAATGGGAGGAATGGTAGACTTGGGAGAGGTAGTGGGGACAGAAGAACAGATATGGGGGGAAGGTATAACCCATGGGGGGAAGGAATGAACGTAGAAAGGGAGAAGATTAAGAGTAGGAAAGGAGGAGTGGGAGAGAAGGGTGCGCATGCGAACAGGGAAGGGCGGTGGCAAACGAGGGGAGGAGGTGATCACTGTGAGGAGAGATTGATGGACTGCAATCTTAGAAGTAGGAAATTGATGAAGGCGAGCATAGCACCGAAGTGATAGGAGGGCTCGACGGCGAGAGAAGGATGGGAGGCCCGACTCAGCATAGAGGCTCTCAACGGGGGAGGAGCGAAAGGCAGCTAGAGCCAGATGGAGGCCTAGGTGGTGAACAGGGTCCAGGAGGTTGATGAGGGAGGCACCCAGCAAACACAAAGACGGAGGGCCTCCGGAGGCCCTCCGTATGTCTTATCGGCGGCCCGACGGAAGTGTACGACGTAGGGCCGCTGGGAATTTGCTCAGAGGCTCAGATGCCCGCCGTAGGGCATATGACCATTTGCCGCTGTTATATTAACTGATTGAGGAATATTTATGGTTATACTTTCTAAGTATATTGCAGATATAGTAATGTTTTAAGGGGTGTTGCACAACCCATTAGCCGATTAATAGACTAATGGGCTGTTCAACACTTATAAAAACATTACTATATAATGCAATATGCTTAGAAAATTTAACCAAAAATATTCCTGTGTCGTTATCCAGTAATACGATGAAAAGGAGATTGCTAGGATCATAATTGCTACGGACATTGTTTATTTCATAAGTACAAAGACATTTTCGTTATTGAGTTTACATGCTGGTGTACGTGGAACACTGAACGGCGTGAACAGCCATGTAGAAGGATATAGGTTGCGGCGAACAACACTAAAACATCCACCCACCTCGTGCGTTTTCCAACTAACTGATTATTTTCACTCACTGACACAGCGCCAGGCGCCGCCAAGGAATTCCTAAAAAAACGTGTCGTACTGCAATTATTTATATTATTCAGTCTATTTCGATATAATGAAGGAGCGAAAACATGTTATAACTAAGTTCCATTATGTTATCGACTGGTTAAGGGTGACAGTTTAGGCCTTTTGTGGGTTTTTAACCCTTTGTAATGGCTATCGTACGTCTGGCAGTTTAGTGCATTGATAGCTGGGAAAATATTTCAAATAATATTCTATTCTAAATCATGATATTATTCATATGTTAACTCCATCATCTACATATTCCATATTAGATGTACCGTTGAGTATTGATATGTGTTGATATGTTGGAAGTTATTGAAATAAGGGAAAGTATGACTGTGGATATGTGATATGCATACCTCCTAATACACACATATTGTTATATGGCAACTGCGCCACGATGTGGTAACAGTGCACTGCCCTCCAGGCATCCATGTAACTCAGTCGCTCCCCTGTCGTCTGGTCGCCAACACCAGCCCTCCGCTGGTGTGAACAGACCTATCTCTTGTTCTTGGAATAAACTACCTACGGAAGATTGCTCGCTTCTCTTCTTGGATAACCTCCCCTCAACCACTCCGGTTCATCACTGCAACTAACGAGTACCATGGTGCACTGATAGACAAGAACTCAGAGACGAGGCGCGACTCCCGCCATTTCCACATGACCACCGCCTTGACTCCACGTCCATGAGGCATCTCTCCACCGAACCACGCTTCCTCCCTGGATTACTTCACCAGCGACGTGTGCTCGTGTGCCTGCGAACAGACATAAGGCGTGTGGACTGCTGCGTATGACGGTAGGGTCAACCGGTGTATTATAAGTGCTGTGTGTGTTTTTTCAGTGTGCGTTTTTGTACCGGGGTCCTGTTGGTTGTTAATCAGCTCGCCGCTTTGAAACGGCTGACCTTGAAACCAGGTGCGGGCGGGCGGCTAGAGACCCCCCCCCCCCCACTTCTCACCCACCCCGCTCCAACGCCACACACACACGCACCATATACACACAACCCACAATTCCCTGTGTTTTTGATATTCCACGTACGGTGGATATCTTTTTTGAAACTAGTGTCTCCCTTCAAGATGCCATTCCCCGCGGCTCGCGGCTCGGAGGATGACGAAGAGGAAATAGCTTCCCCACCCTTTGAAACACTAGACACAACACACTTATCCCCGCCACCGGTGGACGCGATATCAAGTTTGATTCGCTATTTGGAGCAGTCCCGGTTATCAGCTGATAACCGACGCATCCAGGATGACGAGGAGAGGTGCCAGCGTGACGAGGAGAGACGATTACGTGACAACGAAGCCAGGAGAAAGGAGGAGGACTCACGTTTCCAAGTTCTTGTCACACTTCTGTCTCCTGGGCACAGACCGCATTCTGCGTCGAGCGGACGGGACATCTCTTTACCTCCACCACTCCTCGGTGTAGGTGCGAGCGGCGCCACACCCAAGGTCGCGAGTCCCGCGACATCCACCGCTTCGCTCGCCGCATCTCCCGCGGCTGCCACACCCACCGTCGCGACGTCCGCTGGCAAGCATGTGGCCCACAGTCCACCGACATTGCTGGCCGATTCTTCCTTCCAAGTTTTCCGGCAGTGGCGTCGTCTGTGGGAAGATTACTCTACCATGCTGGATTCACAGAGGCTGCCACGACACAAGCAACTCATCCAGCTGAGAATGGCAGTGTCACTGGACGTACAAAGGATACTAGAACACACCCTAGGGATCGCACCTGACACTTCCTTGACTGTGACAGAGGTTTTAGACACCCTACCCAGCAAACACAAAGACGGAGGGCCTCCGGAGGCCCTCCGTATGTCTTATCGGCGGCCCGACGGAAGTGTACGACGTAGGGCCGCTGGGAATTTGCTCAGAGGTTCACCGGCGGGCCGCTCCCAGCGGCCCGCCGGAGGGCATATGACCATTTGCCGCTGTTATATTAACTGATTGAGGAATATTTATGGTTATACTTTCTAAGTATATTGCAGATATAGTTATGTTTTAAGGGATGTTGCACAACCCATTAGCCGATTAATAGACTAATGGGCTGTTCAACACTTATAAAAACATTACTATGTAATGCAATATGCTTAGAAAATTTAACCAGAAATATTCCTGTGTCGTTATCCAGTAATATGATGAAAAGGAGATTGCTACGATCATAATTGCTACGGACATAGTTTATTTCATAAGTACAAAGACATTTTCGTTATTGAGTTTACATGCTGGTGTACGTGGAACACTGAACTGCGTGAACAGCCATGTAGAAGGATATAGGTTGCGGCGAACAACATAACAACACCCACCCACTCGTGCGTTTTCCAACTAACTGATTATTTTCACTCACTGACACAGCGCCAGGCGCCGCCAAGGAATTCCTAAAAAAACGTGTCGTACTGCAATTATTTATATTATTCAGTCTATTTCGATATAATGAAGGAGCGAAAACATGTTATAACTAAGTTCTCATTATGTTATCGACTGGTTAAGGGTGACAATTTAGGCCTTTTGTTGGTTTTAACCTTTGTAATGGCTATCGTACGTCTGGCAAGTTTAGTGCATTGATAGCTGGGAAAAAATTTCAAATAATATTCTATTCTAAATCATGATATTATTCATATGTTAACTCCATAATCTACATATTCCATATTAGGTGTACCGTTGAGTATGATAGTGTTGTTAATATGTTGGAAGTTATTGAAATAAGGGAAAATATGACCTTGTGTTATCCCGTAATCTTCGCCGCGGATAATCAAATGTTATTTTTATATGATACTAGCTACACGCATAGACTAACTGATAACCTTTTTCCATGTAAACTCCTTCCTATGTACGTATCTCATCTTTATTTCTATGTATCTCTGGGTGTTCCTGATTAAACTGGAAATATTTGAAATAAACTGATATATGATAATTTCTATAACTATTATAAAAACTTTTATATCAATTTTTGATAGCTTGAACAGGCCTAATAATAGTGATGGTACCGATATTGAGATACTATGTATATTACTGTGTTAATATATATTATATGAAATGAATATCTCCCACTTACAAATACATACTAGCTGGCCTCCGGAGGATTGACGTCAAGTTGCCGCTGCTTGTCACGACTGATGTAATACTACAGCAAGATAATCATATAACTGTTGTTTCAAAATGTTAACACATAGAAATATTCAATTCTTGATATTCTGTACATTAATTTTCAACATAGTAAATTATCCCGTCTGAAAATACACCAGCGGGCCTTCGGAGGGCTGACGGAGGTAAATTTGCCGCCGGCGGCCGCCGTTCGCCGCTCTACGGCCTACGTCGGCCCGCCGGTGATGGTTAGCTGGGTACAGTCCCACTTCAAGAGTCAACGAAATGAAGCACTACGCCGTCGAGAATTACTGTGCTGTAAGCAAGCTGACGGCGAGTCATTCTCCGATTTCTTCGTGCGCCTGAAGAACCTGGCAGAGGAGGTCGACTTGTGTACTGGTAACGCAATGACGTGCGCGGAGATCCAATTGAAAATGGTTCTGCTTATGGGTGTGCGAGATGAAGAGCTGATTCAACGCCTTATCTCCCTCGACACAGGCGCTTCTCTTCAAGACGTGGTCACCTGTTGCCGGTCCTTCGAAGCCACCCGCCATACAGCCTCCGCTATATACTCGTCTCCAAGCCAGCTTCGCGCCATGTCCACCTACAAGAAGGGCAGGCGTCACGACAAGACGCCTCATTCACCTCAACAGCCACCTTCAGGCCAGCGCGTGAAGATTCAACATAGAACAGCGGTTCCCAGCCCTGTTCACCCCTGCCAGTCCTGCGCGCGGCGTCATGGCCCTAAGTGTCCGGCCAGGAATGCGTCCTGCTATAACTGCGGCCGTCAAGGTCATTGGGCGGGGACTGACAAATGTCCCGCCAAAACAGCCCAATGCCGCCTTTGCACAAGGACTGGCCACTACGACAGGTTCTGCCGCAACACGCCTAGCCACGATGCCCAGGGTGGCGCTTTAAACGCTGGTCGCGCATCACCCTCCCCAAGGCGTAAATACAGCAACTGTCGTAGTCTAACAGATGTCTCACCTTCCAGCGCCATGACTCCCACCCCGGTCTGTGTCCACCTGGTGCACGGTGAGTCCACTTCAAGGCTCCAGATGTTACCAGACACAGGCGCTGACGTCACTGTCATCGGCACTAGACACCTGCAAATGCTTCACATCCCCCTCAGCAGCCTACAGCCTCTACCGTCTACTACTACGCTGACAGCGGACGGGTCAGTAATGACACCTGCTGTGGGATGTTTTTACGCTACTTTACGGCTCCACGGGAAATCTTGTACCGCCAAGATACAGGTGCACGAGGGTATTCAAACGCCCCTCCTGTCTTACGGCCACTGCATGGAGCTGGCTATCATATCACCTGCCTTCCCGAAGCCACTATTGGAGGTCAAGCACGTCAACAGATGCGCTGAGATGACTCCCTCCTACCACGTCCTCCCCGTCAGCTGCATGGGCGCACTTTCTGCGCGAGTTCTCGGACGTGTTACTTTCCAAGGCGGATCTCAAACAGTCTCCTCTGAATCCCATGGTGGGCAAACCCATGAGGATTCACGTGAAGGAGGGAGCTGTACCATACGCCATTCACACACCGAGGCAGGTTCCCTTCGCTTTTCAGCGTCAAGTTCAGGAGGAACTTGAGTCGATGACACGTCAGGGAATCATCAAGCCTGCCGGTGACGACCCTTCAGAGTGGTGTCACCCGCTAGTCGTCGTGGCTAAGGATAAGGGCGTGAGAATCACGGTTGACTTGACGAAACTCAACTCTCAAGTGGCCCGCCCAACACATCCTGCCCCAACTCCATTCACCGCTGTTCGCAGTGTCAACCCGTCAGCGCGATTTTTCACCACAGCGGACGCCTTGTGCGGGTATTGGCAGTTGGAACTACACGAGGACGACCAACACCTCACAACCTTTATCACACCATACGGCCGCTTTCAACACTGCAGAGGTCCCATGGGTTTCTCGGCTACTGGCGACGCTTACTGTCTCCGCGGCGACCTGGCCCTGCAGGGTGTAGATAACTGCGTTAAGGGGGTTGACGACATTCTCCTCTTCGACGACGACTTCCCCACACACCTCCAACGTATTCACCAGATGCTCACTAGATGTCGCAAGTACGGGATCACACTTAACAAAGACAAGTTTGTGGTCGCCGCGCCTAGTGTGAGCTTCTGCGGGTATAACCTCTCAGCTGAGGGCGTGGCCGCGGATGAGGACAGAGTTAGTGCCATCCGGGACTTCGCGACTCCCGCTAACTTGACTGACCTCCGCTCATTCATGGGCCTGGTGAACCAGCTGTCAGAGTTCACCCCAGCCATCGCCGCTGCCGCCCAGCCACTCGGCCCCCTGATGAGCCCGAAAAGAACATCTACTTGGACACCTGATCACAACGAGGCCTTCAGTCGTGTCAAGACGGCGCTGCTTCGACCGCCGATTCTCGCTCACTTTGACCCAGCATTTCCAGTTATTCTTCAAAGTGACGCCTCTCGCCTCAACGGGCTTGGTTACGCCCTTCTGCAAGACCATGGCCAAGGAGGCACATGCCTCGTTCAGTGTGGCTCAAGATTCCTCGCTGACGCCGAGACCCGCTACGCCACCATTGAACTCTAGCTGCTCGCCGCCGCCTGGGCCATGTCGAAGTGCAGGCCTTACTTGATAGGCCTACAGAGCTTCACGTTGATGACGGACCACCGACCCCTGATCCCGATTCTCAACCACTACACCTTGGACGCGGTTGAGAACCCTCGCCTCCAACGCCTCAAGGAGAAGGTTTCGCCCTACCTATTTACGGCCGTGTGGCGTGCTGGAAAGCAGCTCTGCATCCCCGATGCCCTGTCACGAGCCCCAGTTAGCCGCCCCACGACAGAGGACGAGATGGTATGCTCCGAAGCTGCAGCACACCTCAGGAGCGTCGTGTCCCTCAACGCCATCAACCAGGATCAGGACCCTTCACACCTCGATCCGCCACACCAAGACGCCGATAGGACGATCCAGGAACTCCGAGCCGCAGCAGCGACAGACCCGTCGTACACCCTCCTACGGGACTGCGTGACGTCAGGATTCTCTCCTAATCGGTACACCCTGCACAACTCTCTACTCCCCTACTGGAAATTCCGTGACTGCTTGTACGCAGACGGTGAGCTGGTCCTGTATGTCCAGAGAATTGTGGTTCCTGCAGCCCACCGCCGCCGCACCCTTGCTCGGCTACACGACAGTCACCGAGGTGTCGCAGCCACGAAGCGCCGGGCACAGCAGACTGTCTTCTGACTGCCTTCAGACTGCCAGGTATCGATGCCGACATTACCAGCACCGTCCAAGCCTGCGAGCCATGCCAGATCCTACAGCCCAGTCAGCAACAGGAACCACTACTGTGCGACGACCACCCCTCCAGGCCTTTCGAGTCCATCTCCGCAGACTTTTTCTCCGTCGCCGGGAAGTCGTTCCTGGTCATCGCGGACAGACTCTCCGGGTGGCCTGTGGTCGTCCCCTGCGGGGCCGATACTACCGCCACGCACACCATACGGCTCTTCTGCCGGTACTTCCGGGATGTTGGTGTCCCGCTCCGCCTCAGGACTGATGGCGGGCCCCAATTCACCAGAACTGCCTTCCGGAACTTCACGGAGCGCTGGGGTGTCTAGCACGCGGTTTCTTCGCCGCATTACCCCCCGTCTAATGGCCACGCCGAGGCGGCCGTCAAGTCGGTGAAACACCTCATCCTCAAGACGGCGCCCAACGGCAACATCGACAGTGAAGACTTCGACAGGGGTCTCCTGGAGCTTCGCAACACCCCCAACTCCACGGGACGATCCCCTGCGATGACACTTTATGGCCACCCGCTCCGCTCCTGTGTCCCTGCCCATCCTGAGTCCTTCTCAGAGGAGTGGCAGGCCCGCACAGAGGACTGTGATCGCCGAGCTGCCGCCCGTGCTGAGCAGGTCAAGGCTCAGTACGATCAGCATGCCCGCCCCCTACCCAGGCTGTGTGTCGGCCAGACCGTCCGTGTCCAGGACCCGACATCACACCGCTGGGACAAGGTCGGGGTTGTTATGGGCTGCGGCACGACCAGGGACTTCGAGGTGCGTCTCCCTAGTGGGCGCGTCTGGTGGCGAAACCGCCGTTTCCTCCGACCCGTTCCAACCCCTAGTGACGACACCCTCCCCCACATCCCTGTGTCCCCTTGCTCGGACAAGAAAATTAAGTCCCCTTTCATTCACCCCCCTGTGACCCCGCGCCGTTCTCAGAGGCTTAAAGAAAAGGAGTCCGCTCGAGACTAGCGCTACGAGCGTGAAGGGGGAGGGAGGTGTGGATATGTGATATGCATACCTCCTAATACACACATATTGTTATATGGCAACTGCGCCACGATGTGGTAACAGTGCACTGCCCTCCAGGCATCCATGTAACTCAGTCGCTCCCCTGTCGTCTGGTCGCCAACACCAGCCCTCCGCTGGTGTGATCAGACCTATCTCTTGTTCTTGGAATAAACTACCTACGGAAGATTGCTCGCTTCTCTTCTTGGATAACCTCCCCTCAACCACTCCGGTTCATCACTGCAACCAACGAGCACCACTACCCTTGTGTTATTCCGTAATAATCTTCGCCGCGGTTAATCAAGTGTTATTTTTATATGATAACACAGACACACACACAGACAAACTGATAACCTTTTTCCATGTAAACTCCTTCCTATGTACGTATCTCATCTTTATTTCTATGTATCTCAGGGTGTTCCTGATTAAGCTGGAAATATTTGAAATAAACTGATATATGATAATTTCTATAAACTATTATAAAAACTTTTTTAACACTTTTTAATAGCTTGAACAGGCCTAATAATAGTGATGATACCGATATTGAGATACTATGTATACTACTGAGTTAATATATATAATATGAAATGAATATTTCCCACTTACAAATACGTACCAGCGCCCAGCGGCCCTCCGGAGGATTGACGTCAAGTTGCCGCTGCTTGTCACTTACGATGTAAAAACACTACATCAAGATAGTCATATAACCGTTGTTCAAAAATGTTTACACATAGAAATATTAATTCTTGAATTCTGACATTTTAATTTTCAACATAGTAAATCTTTACCCGTCTGAAAATTACACCAGCGGCCTTCAGGAGGGCTGACGGAGGTAAATTTCGCCGCTCGGCGGCCCGCCGTTCGCCGCTCTACGGCCCTACGCTCGGCCCGCCGGTTGGATGGTTAGCTGGCAGAGGCAAGGGAATAAATATGACATCCATAGTCAAGAGGGAGAAGACCAAGGTCAGGGACAGTGTGGAGATGGAGGAGGGTTCTGCGGCTCAGCACACCAAGGACACATATGAGATAGTTTGTGGGAGCGGAGGGCGACGAACGAAGGGCATTTACCTTAGAGATCGGATATGTTGCTTTCCAGGTAAGCGAGAGTCGGAAATTGAGGCCCCAAGGAATTTTCCACAGAAGAGCAATACTTGAGAGGTATGTCATATAGAAGAAAAGTGGATGGTGGGAGTGGTCACGAGAGCGAGAGATGGGGGAAGAGGGGAGGAGGAAAGGGGGAAGAGGACGGGGGGGCAAGGGGGGGGGGGGGTCGGGTGGGGGGGCAAGGGGGGGGGGGGGGGGGGGGGGGGAAGGGGGGGGGGGGGGGGGGGGGGGGGGGGGGGGGGAAGGGGGGGAAAAAAGGATGGAGAAGGATTTTGTGGGAGAGGGATAACGAAAAGCCCATGATGAGCAGCCCAGGAAGAAGCAGCGAAAAGAATAGCCAGATTGGACAGGAGATGCGGAGGGGGCCGGGCGGGGAAGGGCCCGGAAAGCGTAGAAGATGGCTAGGTCATCCACGTACGGGAGGGACCGGAAGCCAGGTGGTAAGGTTGGTTGGAGACCGAGTCCATTTACTGCAATGAGGAAAAAGGAAGTGCTGAGGACACTTCCTTGGGAGACACCGCTCATATTGTGCGGAAGGACGGGAAATGGAGGAAGATACTTTGACTCTGAAGGAGCCGGATCACTGAGAAAAGGACTTGAGAAAGACCCCATGTTAGCAGCTGGGCCGAAAGTGTGGTTAGCTGGGGAGGATATGATGTCGCCAGGCGGTATCATAAGTTTTCTCTAAATCAAAGAAAACAGCAAGGACTGATTCCCGGACGGGCCCAAAGGCTGTGGTAATGATGTTCAGGTGGGCTAAGGGGTCAGCTGTGCCGTCGCCATTCGGTAGCCAAATTGAGAAAGGGAGGAGAAGGGCTTCTTGGATTCCAGGAACCACAAAGACTGAGATGATCATGCGTTCCAGTAACTTGGAATAGGCAACTAGTTAAGGGCATGGGGCGGTAATCTGGAAAGGGGTACCGGATTATTAGGGTTTGAGGAACGGGAAGACGAGGGCTTCGGCGCCACTGGGGGGGAAAGTCTCCAAGGGGACCAAAAACCCGGTTAAAGAGGTAGTAAAAAAGAGGAGAGAAATAGGGGGGAGGTGTTTGAGCATTTTGTAGTGAATCCGTCAGGGCCTTCAACAGGTGTCGCGGGCCAAACCGAATGAAAGAGCGGAAAAGGCTAGATTCAGGAAGAAGAGAAAAGGGGAATGTAGTATTCAGAAGAGGATAGAGAGAAGGTTAACAGGGAATTGCGTTCCCCTGGAACAGCTTGATTCTAGGAACTGAGGAGAGAGGCTGTGGGGACTCACTTACTAACGGAGACTGAAAAAGGAGCTAATTCTCTGTACTTGGAATGGCTCTGCAATTAATGTGCTATGAACGTGCAAGGGACTGGGGCAACAGGGGGCGGATGTTTACCTGACCAATTTATGGATTCGGCCCCAAAACTGATGGAAGATGGAGGTATCTGTGGGTGAGGGAGGAGGACGAGGTGCGCCAACTAGTAGTAATTATGAGAGTTTAATGGTTTCGCTTAAGGCGGGCAAGGCGCTTTTTTAAAAGAACATAAAAGCTGGGATTTGACCGGGGGTAACCGCGTTGGAGCGATAGCTGTTCAGCAGCACGCTTTGATCAGGGGGCCTTTCTACAATCCAAAGTCCAACCAGGGAACCGCATTTAGAGGTAAAAAGGACGGGAGGTTCGGGGGATAGCTGTAAGGGCGGCACTTAGATAGAAGAAAACGGAAAAGGAGGTGAGCTATCAGATTGTGGAAGAAAAGGTTGGAAGGATGAAGCGGAAGGGCAGAAAGGGAGAGCAAAAGTGCGCCAGTCGGCTCTGTGGAAACACCATTCGTGGAGGGCTAGGAAGAGGGACGTATGAGGTAGGAGAAAGGAGGATAGGAAAAATGGTGCTAGAAGCGGTATTGGTCGAGGACCGACCAATGCAGGTCTAAGAGAGGGAAGGAAGATGCAAAGAGAGAGGTCAAGACAGGAAAAAGGACTGAGTCCTCACATTGACAAGTGAGTGGGGCGATTAGAGTTGAAAATAATGGACGTCGGTGTGGGCTAGGTAAGCGCGAAGGGAGCGGCCACGGGGTTTATCGGTGGAAGTCACCCCACAAGGGAGTTGGCGGCAGTTGAAGTCAACCTACTACAAACGAAGGGGGTTGTAGGCGTGACGGTGAGACAGAAGGGCGTGTTTGGTAAGGCATTTAAAGTCAATAGGTTGAGGAAGCGAGAGAATAGATGAGACAATAATTTAATCCAACGTTGGATATATACCCAGTAAAGAGGGTTTACATGGGGAGAGTAGGGTTGACTTCAGGGAGATAGAAGCACGTTTTTCTGGTGGGAAAAGGATTGAGGAGGAAGAAATAGAATGGGGAGGAACTTTAAAGTCGGTCATTGGGAATGCAACAGGTAAGGGTTGGTAAGGAAGTTTCTTGGGGCAGATAACTTGCGGTTCATAGCCGGAAATCAGGAGGACAAAGATCTTGTCTGTGGGAAAAGCGGGGGTGATTGCCGGAATGTTCCATTAGAGAAAAAGACCATTGTGTTAGAGGTCAACGGGTAATGAGGTGTATGGGGTAGCGGCAGTTGTTCTAGAGGGGTCAGGAGGTCAGGGACGTCAGGCGGGGGGTCGCGAGTAGAAAGAAGTCAGTAGGGTACGGCCGGTATCGGTGGTGGGGGATCGGGACGTAAGTCAGGTTGAAGGACACTCAGTAGTGTCCGGTAAGGGAGGTCGAGGGGTCAGGGATGGGGATTGTTGAGACATAGGGAGTCTAAGTGTATAGCCAGGAGGGAGGGGTAAGGAAGAAACAGACGTGGACAGTAGGGCGGCCAGAGGAAAGTAGAAGAGGGGAGGAGGACAGAGGTGATCAGAGGGAAGGGAAGAAGGGTGGAGTTGGGGAGGAAAGAGGGAGAAGGAGGAGGAAGAGGGGGAATGTTGGGATGTCAGGAGGAAGAGGTGGTAGGCGGAAGATGGCCCTCCCGGAGGGAATAGATGATCTCAGTGAGACTGTGAGGATTGAGGGGGACAGAAGGTGGGGATAACTAAGGCGGTTGGTGAAACGAGCGGCAGAAGGGTTGTATCTCTCGAGCGAGTACTCTTCGATCCTAGCCATGGTCTCAGCTGGAGAGTTAGGACGGGAGACCTGCGGAGGACCACAGGGGTTTCTTAGTAGGAGGAGATGTAGAAGTGGGGGCGGTGAGGAGCTAGGAGGAGAGAGAGGGTAGTGGGAGGTCCAGGGGGGGAGGAAGGGAGAGGACATTTAGGCTGTCTGACAAGAGGAGCCGAGGGGAGTGCGTGAGGAAGGGGTGTGGGGATCGAGGAAGGGGTAGAGGTGGAGTATCAGATTGAGGACAGCAAGGAGTTATTTATGGGAGGAAGAAGGGGGCAGCAGATGAGCAAGGAAGGACGAGTGGCGAGGAGAGAGGAGGACAGGGAAAGTAGAGGCCGTAGGAGATTGGTTGTATAGGGGGGATTTGGCGAATGAAGTGCTAGTGGGATTGGAAATTAAGAGCTTGGGAGATGGGGGTAGGGCGACGAGAAGCCTAGGCTTTGGGGCTTAAAGGCCACGGTGGTAAGATTCCTGTTAACGAACTACCTTCTATTTCTACACCCGGACCTCGTGGGTTTATTCCAGTACGAGGATTATGTGTCAGTGGCGGACATTGGTCGCTATGGCATCGATAGCCTGCCCGATTCTTCGCCTGAGAGACTACAATGACAGTCACAGTCGCCAGCGAATCACAATGGTGTAAAAAAACAAACGTGCCAGCCAATCAGAATTGTGTCTAAACGTTGTCAGCCATTCTCTCTCTCTATCTCTCTTCTCTCTCTCTCTATCTCTCTCTTTCTCTCTCTCTCTCTCTCTCTCTCTCTCTCTCTCTCTCTCCTCCTTTCCTTTCCCTCCTCTCTTCTCCGTTGAAAGAAGAGAGAGAGGGTTGAGGATTGGAGAGAGGGTGAATCGGAGAGTTTTGTGGAGGGATAGGTTAGGAGTGAAGCGAACGACAATGGGAGTAATGAAGACCTTGGCCTTCGCTGGAGATGAGACGGGTCTGAGAGAGAGAAGGACCGTGAGAAGAAAGGACGGGAGAGAGAGCGAGAGGAGCGAGAAGAAAGAAGAGGTGCAGATGAGAGGAGGAGAGAGAGAGTAGGAGGAAGGACGGAGAGACGTAGAGACGAGACGTACGAGACGAACGCGAGGGCTTACGAGAGACGGGATGAGACGAGGGAAAGGAGAGAGAGAGAGAGATATGAGTGAAAAGAGAGATATGATGTGATTAGAGATAGAATCCACGCGAGGAGAAGTAACCAAATTTTTTTTTTTAATTATTATATATATATATATATATATATATATATATATATATATATATATCTAATATTATATATATATATATATATATATCTATATATATATATATATATATATATATATATATATATAATAGATATATATATATATATATATATATATATAGTAAATATATGATTTTTTCATATTAAAGTAGAAAAAGAGTTTTGGTCTCTTAAAATAACTTCTTCTACTTTAAATATATATATATATATATATATATATATATATAGATTATATATATCTTAATATATATTATATATATATATATAATAATAATAATTAATGTTTCCTAAATACAATAAGGTGAGCAGAAACCACGTACACTCCCAATACCCCCCAAAAATAGTGACCGGATTTTCCATCTGGTGGCCGTCTGGGAACCTCCCGTCAGCTCCAGGAGGTAGGGTCAAGGTGGTTCAGGCTAGTCTTTTTTGCCATTATTCCTACCAACTAGCTACAAATTAAGTGTTGACATGGTTCAACATAGGTTATCGCAAAGGAAATAGAAGGGTTTTACATTATTCATGGGGATATACTGAGGATTGTAGTCAAAATATAAGTTTCGAAGACCATATGGACCTACAACACTCTATCCAGGTGATTTTAGGAGGAATTGCGGCAATCAGGTCGGGTCGGCGGGGGGTGTAATTGGTAATATTATTGCCTTTCTTCATGTATGCAAAGAGAATGTCAAAAACGAACCAATGAATGGTGACTGACTTTAGTATGATGGAAACTTTTTCAATTTTTTTTGCAATGCAATAGTGATAGATATGGATATATTCGATTTTTTATCGCCTTCATATTTCTTTCCCTTTCTGGGTACAAAAAAAACCGCTAACCACAGCCAAACGTACGGACGGTCCGAGCATTATAGACAAACACCAGATTAGAGATTCCATATGAGTCAACAACGACAACGGTTGACAACGTTGTCATCCGCCTTACCTTTACCTGTCGTCTTCCCTTTCCTGAGGAAGACTGAATGTCTCCCCTACCACCTCCCCCTAACCACACTCCTGTGGTAGCCCTCATAGGGGGCATCACCAGGTTTTGTTTTATGTTCTCCCCATGCTGTCCAGCTGGCCAGGAAAAATCTCGTACAGCAGACGGCAGAGCGAATTTTACAACTATTTTATAATCCTGGATGAAAGCACGATCTACAAACAAAATGTTTACACATTTATTGTATTATTCCATTATTATACTGGACTTAATCAAACAATAAGTATCATATAATGATTGTTTTCCTTGGAGAAGATTGTAGTTTAATTTTCCAGGAGAAGTTGGTTTCAAAAATATCGTTTTTTTAAATACCCCTTATAATGTGAAATTGGTATGTAAACCGGTAGCTATGAGAAAAAAATATTGCGATTCAAAACAAAACACCACAAGTGAAAACGTGTAAGAAAAATAATCTACTAATGAACCCCTATACATTTAAATTTGATGAAGTTTTCCAGAACCGGCCACACAGGATGGCAAATCCCTCAACTGTATTCTGGATAGTGTGTAGGGAATCTCGGTCCTAGGGCCTAAAGCTAGTGTAAAATAATACCCGTAAACTTACAGCAATGATTCCTTGCATAAAGAGAAGCCTATTTTAATGGTCCTTCACATCAGTAATAATACTAAATAAATACACATCATGAAAATCGGGAAATATTACCCAATTCCAATTTCATTATTTTATTTATTTAGT
>JACEEZ010003515.1:0-7500 GCA_016584305.1 Chionoecetes opilio | reverse complement strand
GGTCCTCTTCTGGCAATGGAAGTTGTGCAAGGAATTTTCCCCTCTTCCTCTGCCGCTCTTCCTCTGCCAAGGGCAAGTATCCCACAAACACAAAGACGAGAGGGCCTCCGAGGCCCCTCCGTATGTCTTATTCGGCGGCCCGACGGAAGTGGTCGACGCAGGCCGTGGGAATTTCTCAGAGGCTCACCGGCGGGCCGCTCCCAGCGGCCCGCCGTAGGCATATGACCATTGGGCCGCTGTTATTTTAACTGATTGAGAATATTTATGTGTTAGTACTTTCTAAGGTAGATTGCAGATATAGGAATGTTTTAAGGGGTGTTGCACAACCCTAATTAGCCGATTAATAGACTATGGGCGTTCAAACACCTTATAAAAACATTACTATAATAATGCAATATGCTTAGAAAATTTAACCAGAAATATTCCTGTGTCGTTATCCAGTAATACGACGAAAAGGAGATTGCTAGGATCATAATTGCTACGGACATTGTTTATTTCATAAGTATAAAAACATTTTCGTTATTGGGTTTACATATGTGGTATCCAACAATGAAATACACTTTATTCTTCATTTTCATTTATTCGAAGTTGGAATCTACCCTCCCTACAGTTGCTCTACCCTGTTCCTCAAGACCTCGTATACAAATGGAACTGTTACCAAAAATTTCCGCGTCGGCGAGTGTACCACGTCGGCGACAGGTCTCAGTTGGTGTTTCTGCGAGAATTCCTATTGGCGACAGTTTCATAAACCTGTTCACGTATCCCTACACCCTACCGCCAATAACACTATAGTCGCCACTGCACATATATGTCGTCAGGAGCCATATATTACGAATTTTATCATCACTACAGATACATAATTGTATGTGCCACTAAAGAGGCATGCACAGTAGTTTATATTAAGTACCTGTCTTCAGTGGCACATACAAGTCTATAGTGATGCTAAAATTAGTAATATTTAGCGCCTGGCGACAAAAGTGCAGTGGCGACTATAGTGTTATTGACGGTAGTTGGTTGACGGTGCCCGAGATTCCTAACATTTCACCTCTCTCAGCGACAATTACCATTACAACAATAATCAAATAGTCGTCAGGTAGCTACAGCGTACGCCATTACACTTCCGTACTGTGCGTGGGCAGATAGATATGATATGGTAGAGGAAAATGGTGAGGTCAAAAGCCCACAGTCTGAGCTGTGGCGTCGTCGTTTCCATGGTAACGGCGGGGATTTGCTTACATGCCACTGCGAGGCGCCCAAAAGCGTTTGATAGAGGGGTACAGAAACCTGAACGGCGCAAGCCGCTCAAATTCTTCTTCTCAAACGCAGCCCTGCCGTTCAGTGACCACCAATAGAGTAACTATATTATATATCTCTCTATAGGTTTCCCTCTAACCACCAACCCCCCCTTCAGTTCAAGTACAAGCTTCAGCTGTTTGACCTTGTTTATTCGGTATTCTGAGGAAACTGGCAGATACGGATGATAAGAATGGATGCGGAGTGAGAGTGGGACAGGACAAAGTTAAGCTTGTTAAGGTATGCAGATGATAGGTAGTTTTTATGAAGTTAGTCAGGCCGAGGAACTCCAGAGCCTGTTAGATGTGGTGAATGAGTTATGTAGAGACTTTGGCGTAAAATTTTAGCCGTGAGAAAAGTGGGGGTATGATACGTAAATATAACAGAGGATGACAGAAACGCTACATGGAGACTGGGAGCAATGAATTAAACAAACTAGTGAAATACAATTCCCTAGGGATGTGCAATGAGTTCCATGGATGTGGGAAAAGCGAAAGGGCTGAAAAGATTCGCCAGGCCAATCAGTGGGTTGGTCGACTTGGGAGTGTGGCAACGGATGAGGGCAGCAAGTATGATGTGTTGAAGGGAATGTGGACAAGGGTGGCTGTCCCACATTATGTATGGTATGGTAGGGGTGATTGGCCATGGAATGATAGTGAAATAGCGATATTGGAAGTTGGGACAAAATAAAGTACAAAATGGCACTGAATGCACCAGGTATGCAGCGAACTGAAGGTTGTTAAGAGGTGACGGGATGGAGTACATTTAGGGAGAGAACATTCGAAAGCAACCCAGGATAAGATCAGACTGGACGATGGAGGACACAAGATTGGCACGAAAAGTTTATTTGTGGAGTGAATGTAAGTAGGTAATGGGGGAAGCGATGCCAAAAAAATGGTAGAAGAAGTGGATTGCGATTTTGGTGGATGTATCAACTGATAGATGGAAGACCGGAATGGAATTGAATGGAATATGTTGAATGGTGATGGAAAAGAAGGCCTTAGTGGGATGTAGAGAAGTGGGAAAACTGAGATCGCTAGAGTAGTGAAGTATGTGGGGCTGAGTAGTGGAAAAATGAGATTGGAGCAAAAGAAAACACTAGAATGGATAAGGAGAAAGAGGCACCAGCGTATGAAAGTGTGTATTGTGGAAGCCCGGGGTGGCGACCTTCTCTTCCAGCCAGAACACAGTGCTTATATGTCAAGGCAAGAACTACAGAATTGTCCGATCAGGCAGCAAAGGGTGCCAGATGTTTGACATGGTTGAGATTAAACAGTGTAACATTTGATACTAGAATGTGATAAGTATTATATAGCGGGGAGGAGAATGTGAAATGATGCGGGTGGTTTTGAACTGAAATGGGAGGTGACATAACGAGGTGGTTGAAAGGCACAGGAAGAAAGAATGGATGTTATTACTGCTGGGACTGTGTGGTGATACAAGTGGACCGGATGATTGAGGACAGTGAAGAGTTTTTGGAAAGAATTTGGTATATGAGAAATAGACCATAGACTCTACAGCCTAAAACAGAACACGAACAAGCCTCCAGGAGCAGCCGTTTAAAGGCCCTGGCCTATGAAGAAAAGGCCACCTGTAACATCAAGATCAAGGTGACAGCGGCCATGCCGACCTTGGACAAACTAAACTTGTTCTTCCCCGCGAGGTGGTGCAGCCATCCAGGAGGGTGAGGCGGTGGGCGTGGCAGCACTAGGGCGCGAGGGAGACGTCCTCAAACACAAACCTGATCGCAGCCTAAACAACCGACTGGGTCTAGTCGCGACCTGGAAACTGTCGCCGATAGGAATTAATCGTGTTCCAATTTTCACGTCAGGAAGTGTTCCTATTTTCGGCGACAGTTTCGCTGTTCTTGATCTTGATATTACAGCACCCAATATATACATTTAATCCTCAACCTGTTACCCGTGTTTTAGTGCTTCAGGGATGAAATAGAGGCACTAGCCTGGAACAGTTTAGGCGGGTGATGTGGTTAGGTTAGGTTGGCCAGGTGACCAATGAGCAGGTTAGGTTAGTGAACTGGGCGGGAGGGTCCGGGCAGCGCCTTCCCTATTTACCTCAGGTTACTTCACCAATGGCGAACTTGCTGTTTTTTGTCTTCTGGACAAGCAAAAAAAATGTTTGTGTTCAATAATGAAGTTAGGTTTTATTCTTCCTTTTCATCTAGTACCAATGGAACTGGCGCCAAAAATGGTAATATGGAGGAAGAGTTTCACGGTCGTTTTCACAAGACCACCAACGACTTTTTCTTGGCCTTCAACATGTGCTTGTTCTAATGGTGTAGTTTTATTTTGCGCCACCCAAAAAAAAAAAAAAAGTATATTATGTGTTAAGGTTAGGTTAGTTTCATTAAAACATAAAGGTTAGGTTATGGTTTGCCTTTTTTTTTTTCATTTTTTTTTTTGGTTTCGCAAACTAAAAACTAGCACCATTAGAACAAGCACCCTATTGTAGACAACAAAAAAAAATAGTTGGTGTCTCTGAAAACGACCGTGAAACTCTCGCCATTATTACCCAAAATGTTGGTAATTTCTAGTGTTTGCCCATACTCCCCACTTCCTCCAAACCAAGTTTGTGGACCTTTGGGAATGCGGGGTTTCGGATGGGAAAAAAATTATGCGTCGGAAACACGTAATGTAAGAGTTGTGTAGGAGGGGGGGTAAATTCCCTAATCTAGGGTAAGTTTCCTTATATCTAGAGAATTGCCTAACCAAAATTAACCTAGATCTAGCGGGGGGCTTGACCCACCGATAAACCTAACCGAAACCCCAAATATAACCTAAAGCTAACCTAACCAATCTAACCTAACCTAACCCAAAGTATAACCTACCCTAACCTAAACTAAATCTACCTAACCTCCTAGCGGGGGGGGTTGGGGGGGTTTCTCGACACTTCGTTCATTATTTCCTGTCAGGATCGTCAGGTTCAACAACGTCTCTGACTCACCCAGAAATCTAATGAATTTCCCTAGAATCTTGGGAATTTTTTTTAACACCAAAAAACTATGTGTGTTGCCGCGCATATTTTTGTACCTCAGCCCAATAATCCCCGCCTTCCCCGAGGTCCCCAAGCTTGTTTTGTGGTAGAGGGGGAGTATGGCCAAACACTAGAATAACACCAAAGTGTCCACGCGCGAGTGTTTCTAATGGCGGCGATTCTCGGTCGGTGTTTTGGGCGAGAGTTACATAAACCCTGAACCCAATCCCCTCTCTTAACCCTATCGCAGCCTAAACATACTCAGTTCAATCTCATGCGCATGGACATGAAAAAAGGGTAAATTGGTATTACTTTCACCAGTAATTGAGTAAGAAGGCCAAAATACCCTTTTCAGATACCCATAACACATCAGTATTTTTTGATGTGTTAAGAATAATGGCCACCATAAGAATCGTCGGAAAATGCCTCATTTTGCAGCTACCCCCCATAGCAAACCTGGGGACCCGTCTGGAACGCCGGGGTTTTGTTCGGGGGGAAGTGGCAACCCCCATAGTTTGTACGGATATATAGAATTATGTGGCTGGACGTAAATTCTCCAGTAAAAACACTATGGGATGACATGAGCCGAAAATACATAATAATATATACCGATAAAGTCCTATGGGAATTACTATAACTATTTCTGGATAAATTTCTTGTTAAATATAACTACAATGGTAAAACAGCAGTTTACATACAATACATGGGCATTGTTTACGTAACCTGACATAAAACGTTAGTCGAGTAGCCTAACCTAAAGTGGGGATAAACTGCAAAATGATTGCATTTCCGACAATTTGAATGTGACCATCATTCTTAACACATCAAAATACATTTTAAAGAGTATTTTTTTACCTCGTACTAAATTTCCCGGGTTTGAAAGTACCAAATACCAAAAAAATTTATTGGTAAAGGTGCAGTTTAATACAATGCATGGACTTTGGTTACGTAACCTGATCGAACTGCCCACCAGACCCCCCCCCCCCTCGCTAGCTCACTTCCAGGGCAGGGGTACGTACCTAACCTTACTGTGGGGGAAGAGTCACCCCAGACCCCCTTGTGTTATTGTTTATTTCCGGCAGCTGATCTAGGGGTTAGAAATACTGCAAATGGTCAAAGTTGAGGACGGTTATAACTACGTGCCTTGTATTGTATTAATCTGCAGTAGAACAGTTATGGCTAAAAATGGACGAGGACTGCGCGGTTACTTTCTGGGGACATGACTATTTTTCCGGGCCTAAATTTGGTGCTTTTCAGATGGAGATATTTTCATTTTCCAGAAACCCATTAAAAAGTTTTTTGTGAAATTTTTTCATCCCCAAAATCCGGGGGTTCGCCGTTTCCATTGATAACAATGTATCTCCATCAGAAAAGCACTAAAACTTGGCCAGGAAATAATAGTCAGTGTCTCAGAAACCAGAGAAGTGGCGGAATTGTAGGAAAACCAGTGTTGTGCCCCGCCCTGCATGCGCCAGCCTGCCCGCCAGCCGCCGAGTGGACCGCTTGCCCCGCCCTGCCGGGAGGATTATTACCCTAACCAAACCTCTTAAAGGGGCGGCTTTGTCCTCCTCGCCCCCCCGGCGAGATTATTAACCTAACCGAACCTTAACCTAACCTCCTAAAGGCTGGGGGGCCTCTGGAAGGGGAGGGTGTCTGTATGCACTGTTAGACAACTATATCATTTCTACAATATGTATATAAGTTTAAAAGGTTACGCGGAAGTGGATTAACACTGCAGAATATCCTGAGCAAAAAATACTATGTATAGAAAATGTAAGTGGTAACGGCGGTAGCGACCGCGCAGTTCTCGTCCATTATAACCAGTTATTTTTTGGGGAATATTGAGTTATTATTTTGTACTTCGTAGTTATTATTGATGACTTATTTTCAAACAAAAATATTTTGTGTGTGTGTGTGAGAGGCAAATGCAACTTAATTACGACCACCCAAAACCCTAACCTAACCTGCTGTAGTAGCTCCCTAACCAAGGGTCTTCGCCCCCTGGACAGTATTATTCTAGAAAAAGCTGTTATTCCAGATAAACACCGAACTCACTGCCAAGGACACCTGTGTGTTATGTGAGGTGCCTTCTGCACATACAACACACTGCTCTATTGTTTTTCCCTCGGAAATCACTCGTTCCAGAGATATTAATTTTCTGATAACTACGCGCCGCTGGCAGGTTAGGCGCGCCCCGCCCCGCCCCGCCCCGCCCGGCCCCGCCCCGCCCCGCCCCGCCAAGATGTTATTGCTATTATTACCGAAGAAAAAAAACCTAAGGATTTGCGACACAAACGGTTCGCAGATTATTTTGAAACGCATCAAAACTCACCAGGAAAGAATAGTTTCGTCTGCCAAAGTGAGACCAAAAAGTGTTTATCTGGAAATGTACCCCTGGAGGCCCTGGACGCCCCCCCAGCACCTATCAATGGTCCCAAAGGAAATTTTACCCGTATTTTTTGGGCAAATGTTTTACTTCCTAACCACAATTTTTCCACACTATTTGGGAGTCTGTTTTATGTTGACCTTAATTCACTTTTCAAATCTATAGGAGAAAAAAAGTGTTTTTTTGGTCATTATTTACTCAGGAGTCTGTTTTATGTTTACCTTAATTCACTGTAATCTTTTAGGAGAAAAAGAGTTTTTAGTCCATTATTTACTCAGGAAATCTGTTTTTTTGTTGACCTTAATTCACTGCAAATCTATAGGAGAAAAGAGTGTTTTTTGTCATATTTACTCAGGAGTCTGTTTTATGTTGACCTTAATTCACTGCAAATCTAAGGAGAAAAAGAGTGTTTTTAGTCATTATTTACTCAGGAAAAATGGCTCTCTCTACCGCTGAAATGTACATAAGAACATAAGGAAGCTACAAGAGGCTGTGAGACCTTTCACATGGTAGTTCCTGTTACTTAAACTACCTACTCCCCTTTCATCTCCATCCCCATCCATGAATTTATCCAGCCTCCTTTAAAATCCTTTGATGCACTAACTACCTACCAACTGAGTCCATTCCAATCATTACCACGCTATTTGTGAACCAGTTTTTCCCCTATTTTCCTTTTTAAATCCACGCTTTTTTCCCCCTTGGGAAACCTTTACTTTCTTGTTTCTGGCGGATTTTAAGGGTGGAAAAGCGGTAGATTTAAAAAGGAAATAGGGCAAAACGGTTCACAAATAGGGTGGTAAAGGGTTGGAAATGGGACTTGGTTTTAATTT
>JACEEZ010003513.1:18970-42828 GCA_016584305.1 Chionoecetes opilio | reverse complement strand
TCCTTTTTTTTTCTATAATTGACAAGTGGCATCTGAAACATTCCCAACGGTCTTGATAGCTGCCCGTGTTTTTAAACAAGCTCCCAAAGTAGGTTCTTTCGGAAGTCACTAGGCTGCTATGATACTTTTCAGAATTCCCTTATGGGAGCGTTTTGTTATGATGCGGCGAACAATATTTTGGCGCGCTGTGTAGATGAGCTTTGAGTGAAAACTTACTCTGTATCTGTACTAGAAAGAAAAGATGCCATTGCAAGTGTTTCAAAATATATCCATGCTGTTTATCCACTAACAAAACATTTGGTAGATAGGTGAAAGTATAGAGACCTAATTTTGAGATTTTTTTCCTGCAGAATTTTGTCTAAATTGGGGTGCGTTTGCCCACACTTGGAGCGTCAGCATCGTTTATTTTTTAAGAATAGGAATGATATCTTGAAACTACTGAACAATTCTTGCCAATTAACATCCCATTATTCATATCTGACAACCATGACAGTTGTTATAAAAAAAAACCCTTGAAGATTATAATATGATTATGGATGTTTTATTGTCAGGTAAACATGGCTGATGCAGAGGAATGCATCAATCATGCTGCTGAAGTGGCACGACAAGCAACACTCTTTGATAGCAATGGGAGTCATCCGGCAGCTATCTACATGTACCGCCAAGCAGCAGAATACCTCCTCGTGCATCAACGTTGGGCATGTCTTCACCTGCAATCTTGGAGAGAATCCAGCAGTACAGAAGTAGAGCTGAAGAAACTTGAAAGCAGTGGTAAGAAGATCTTTATATTTTTTATTAATAAACCTAAATAGTTTTGACGTTTTGATAATAGTAACATTGACGTGCAAAAATCAAATAAAAACCTTAGTTTATAAATTAAAAGATTGCTGGAAATACCAATTTAATTATCATTCATTCCAAGTCATTCCAAACTTTTCTTGCACTAAACAGGATAGATGATGGATAATTACAGGCATTCATTTATTAGCAGAAGGGCTACTTGGAGATGGGTGGCGAGGGAGGTGAGAGAAAGATGGAGAGAATATTTCGAGAGACTGCTGAATGAAGAAAATAACAATGAGCTGGAGAAGGTTGAAATGGTGGAAGATGCATTGGAAATAAAATAGAAAAAGAGGTAGTAAGAGCATTGAAAGGGATGAAAAATGGAAAGCCCCAGGTCCATCAGGTGTTAAAAAGTGATATGCTGAAACTAGCAGGAAGGACAGGTATCAGAAAACTAACGATTTTTTTTTTTAATATTATGAGGGATTGACTCCGCACTTACTACTTGATGCTGGTCCATTCCAATAAATTTTACCACTCTATTTGTGAACCAGTTTTTTTCCCTATTTATTTTTTAAATGTACATTTTTTTTCCAGTTTGAATCTGTTACTTCTTGTTCTACTCTGTTTACTAGCAGTTAGAAACTTTTCCTACATCGCCTTTATTGCATCCCATAACCAGTTAAAAATTTTTTATTAGATCGTCCCTAACTCTACGCCTCTCGAGTGAGTGTAAGTTTTAATGGGTTCCCAATCTCCTCTCAAAAAACTAAATTTATGCATCCCCTGTTCATTTTAAAGTCATCCTTCTCTGGACTGATTCTAACAATGATACATATATCCATCCTGTAATACGGGGATCAACACTGTACCGCATACTCTAGGTGAGGTCTGACTGTCCCTGTCTATCCACTTCTTCCTTATAAACTACAACTATGTATTCACAGACGGTGAAAATCAAACCACATCACTTAAAGGGGGGGATTACTGGCCATCTTACGGTAGTAGGGGTAATGCAAGTTGGTGTAGTAGGTAGTAGGAATAATGCAAGTGGGGGCTGCCGCTTGAAAAGCTGTTTTGTTTGGTCTGGCATGCGAGTTGGTGACGTCACAACATGGCGCCAGTCTTTTTTAAGAGTGCAAAAATTTTTCCCTGCACTTAAATTGGCTCTTATCATCAAAAACACTGTTCGCATCGAAAATTCAACATCACTGCCTTACTATATGAGGCTTGAAGTTTTCCCAATCTATCGTTACCTCAAGTAGAGTAAATGGGTCCATTGGCACCTGATACCCTCCTGTATGACGGGATATTACTCACTTGCAGGTAAGGTATCAGAGGGCCCCAAACCCTCCTCTTTGTCGCCAGGTTTCTTGGAAGCCTCCTGCTTGGTAGTCTTGGCTTTTTATCAGTGATTGGGGGCCTCTTTGCAGTCTTCTTTGGGTCTGGAAGTTTTTGTTTTTGTTTCTTCATAGAATTTCCGCATCTATCAAAACATGTAGTTTGCATACCTGTTGAACCACCTGCTTGTCATGGGAGGAATGCTGTGCCTAAGTATTTCTGGTTGAGTCCAGCAACAACCAAGGTCATTCATTTAGGGCCTCATGCACAAGTTTGCAGTTGAGGGAAGGGATGCTCGAAAATTCCTCGTAAGGGACAACTTATGAGTGTATGGCTACAATTAACCCTTTCGAGGGTGGGCCCGAGGTTGATGCTCGTACAGAGCCGTCACTCCCGTACGGTGATCGGTGGCCTCTGAGTGGGGAATATTAGGGATATTCCCAGGGATATGTGTGGAAAATTCTGCTGACCAATCACAGAGCAGCGCCTCGCATGAACGCGGCCTTATCTGGCCAATCACCTTGCTTTCAGCTGTCAGGGAGCCCGAGAAATAAATTTAAAGAGACACTTCAAATGCCGCCAGAACTGTTACGATAATACATTGCCGCCCTATTAGCCTTTCAGCGAATATTCTCCCGCTGAATACTACAGAGACGTACCCAGGGTATACCTTGAGGCCTGATCCTTTGGTTAGAGTCCCGCGTGCCCGAGATTAGCATCTATGGACCACTGTGGCCCGCGCCGTTTCCCGTGGCTGTGGGGGTACTCCGTTATAGTGGACGAGAACTGCGCGGGTTTTCGTTCCTTAGGGCAGACAGAACACACTGGGGGGGGGTAACACCTCACTCTGACACACTTTGGTGTGTGCGTGTGTACGTCAGACATTGACACCCCACCACCGCATCATTATAGCGGGCCAAACTTTTATGATGAACTATTTCGTTTGATTCAAGAAGTCGACCGATATATATATATTTAATATATTAGGTTTGCCCTAATATGAATTTTTACAAGTAAGGTATTGTATTTTAAAATATTATATTTTGGTCAATGATGCAAAAAACACATCACATTTCAAACAGGAAAAGCATGAAAGGGCTTATAATAACAAAAAACATAAAATATAGTGATACAAATTGTATTTTGTTGTTTTTTTGATGTCTAGTCGTTTAAAAATCTCACTCCCGTAGGGATTTGAGGTGGTGCTGACCCCCCTTACCCTTGCGGTCCCCATAGAAGTAGGAAAATGGTTTTGAGCTCCCCCGTAGAGGCGCTACAAGGAAAAGCCTCGTGGGGTAATACTTACGGGCCCGTAACTCTTCGAGATCTCCCCGGGGAATCTGTGAACTCGTGCCCAATCATCTATCGGCGATGGTGTTATTACTGATACCCACACCGCACGTGGGGCAAGGAGGGTAATGTAGCACTAGCAGCGAAGTTGCTGTTTTTCACCCCTTTTTTATCTCCCCAAAGCAAAACTGCATACCTTTGATCCCAAAGGGTTTGTTTGCTGGGAGCGAGATATGATTATTTTTTTTTCTCATCTTTATAGGGAAGAAAAAACTTATGAAAAAATTTGGGTTTGTATTCTTTTCTTTGTTGTTGCTTTGTGGTTTTACACGATTTTTGGTGTAAGGTTTTTGCTTAGAGGGTTAGGGAAGTGGTGTTGTAGGGGAGCTGAGGTGGTGGAGGGTGAGGTGTGAGGGCCCGGGGGGGGGAGGCGATAAAGGGGCGTGTAGTGGTGATGATTGGTGCCACCAGTCACCATCTTCCTGACTTCTTTCTTCTCTTCATTTCCTTGCTGCCTCTAGCTTTCCCTTTGAATGCCCCCCATTGTTTAAAAATTTTTGGGAAAGGGCAGAAGAAGTGAGAAAATGTGACGAGATGCTGGACAGCTGAGCATGATACTGTCCCTTTGACTCTAGCGAAGTTGAGTTGATGACAATGTGGGACTAGGCGATTCCCCGTAGCACCTCTCTTGTAAAACCCCTGGGCAGCGTGTTACCAATGGATGCCCCAAATGATACTTGATGCTAAAAAAAAACACGAAGAACAAGAAAAAAAATGCTTCAAAATCATGATTTTCTAAAAGACACATGGACTAGGGGGGGAAAAGGGGCTTTTAAAAAAACCCCTTTAAATAAGTCAAAAACAAAGGCGTTTAAACAAAAGGGAAAAATTATGGTATAACTTCCTTTTTTCCAAAAACCCAGACTTTTCAAATTAAACCAATTTTAGTAACTCAATTTTTAGAGTTCTGGTCAAAAATTTCATATACACTGATCCGTACAACACGGGTTGTACAAAAAGGTGGGGGTCGAGCAGCCCAAACTTCATCCACACAACACTATTCGTATTATCAACATGATCTGGCGATCCGAAAGAAAAGGAATTCCCAATTCCCCCCTTTCCCGCACTGCACGGTGCTGCGCTGCACAAACCAACTTGAGTATTTCCTGGTACTCAATACCTCAGACTTACCGTAATTTGCGGCGTACAAGTCATCAGGCATATAAATTGACCCCAAGATTTTTGTCAAGATTTTCGGGCGAGGAAAACTACCCCTAACAGTCGGGAGGGCTCGGCGAGCAGCCCGGCATTTTAGGCGACCTTGGACTGCTCTGAAAATGGCGCATTTGTGTTTTTTTTTTGGATGCTTGCTTTTAAGGAGTTTTTAATGTATCAGATAGTAAGATATATAAGGAAAAGGGGACTGTGTGTAGGGGTTTTTGGGGGGGAGAAAAGGGTGATGTGGGTTAAAAAATGGTATTTTGTGTTTGGGGTTGGCCCCTCAAAAATGTTTCTCACTCACGCCCGCCAGTCCCCTCAAAAACAGTTTTTTACCCTTAGTTAAGGTGAACACGGGGCTACTTGATTTAGATAATGACACCTGTATATAACATCCCATAATTACTAAAGAGTATAATAACAAAAATAAGACTTTTAAAAAACCCCGCCCAAATACTGTGTAGGTTGGCGGGCGGCGGGAGTAGCGGGCGCACCCTGCCCCGCCAACCCCCTCTAAAAAAAACCCCCGCCCTCCGCCCCCACCCGTGCCTCCTGAAGAAACGGTCAGGGCCCTGGTGATAGCACCATAGGTATCACCAGGGAACAGGATTCTCAAGGGGTCCTCCCACCCCCCAAAATATTTTCCAAGGAAATCCCCCCGGGGGTTTTGGATAATGATGTCCCTTTCTGCTTCTTGATTTTACTGCTGCCCCCCGGGCCCGGGGCCCCCCCTGCCAGAGGGGATGACCCCCTTTGTTTGTTTTATATCTTTTTACACACACAAAAACCCATACATTTATTTTTAAATACTATAATATTATAGTCGACCCTCTATTTAAAGGATAAAGGGGGGGATAAGTGGGTCCGTTGAAGCCGATTTTTTTCCGTTTTTGGAAAGGGTATTTTCCCAAGGGTGTGAAAATATAGGCAAAACACAGGAAAAATTGTGAAATAAATAAAAATTATCACAAACACAACCAGACTGTAGCTATGTTGGGAGGTAAACAGTGACTGGCGCTACATGCTGGGTTTTGGCACGCTCCTCCATGCTGTGAAATAAATGAGAAATAATCACAAACACAACCAGACCGTGTGGCTTTGTTGGGAGGTAAAACAGTGACTGGCGCTACATGTGGATTTAGCACGGTCCGCCCATGACTGCTCGGGACTGGTATTAGGGAGAGGTAGTAAGTCTCCAGGCTCGCTCATTACTGCTTGGTATGCTATGAAATATCATCATTCTAGGTGAATGTAGACTTTATAATTGCATTTTAATGGCTATTATTCATATATATAAGTAATGATGAAATACAAGCAAAGCGCTCATCCACGCCTGGCAGCGCGGCCGCGGCAGCAGCAGTGTTGTCGTTAGACATGAAAGACACATGTAGGGCTACACTCTGAGGAACTTTCATGTGTTGTCGAAAATGTATACTCCTTTCCTACCTTACTTGCATCAAACATTGAATGTCACAGCATATTCTCTGAGTTTGTCCTTAGGATTGCGAATTTTCACTCACTGTTTGGTTTTCTTTACTCCATACTCCTCACACACCCGGGCGACAGATACATGATTCCACCTTCTTAATACGTTCTAATTTCTCTGCAATACTTGATTCACACGCTTCTTTTACCACTTTCCCCTTTTCTTTCGGTTTCCATAATAACTTCCACTGCACTGAACAAATCTAAATAAGCCCGAAAAACATCGAAAAAACAGGTGAACACAGCTTAAAACTGAGCTTGTAAACATGCACTCTGACTGTGATAAACATGACGTACTATGACCTACCCACCCTGCTAGCGGCGGCTGGCGTCCCTCCCTCACGGCAATCTCCCCTCACCTGTGCCTTCCTGAGGAAGACGGTAAACTACGGCACCTGGGGATAGCATCATAGGACATCACCAGGGCTCTAGTTTTCCCCCAGGGATCCTCGCAGCCCTAAAAACAACACAACAACAAAACTATGAAACCCCAAAGGGTCTCCGACTGGCGGACACTTAAAGGCTCCGTCCACTTGCACTTTTTCCATCGGTCAGAGGACGTGTCTGACGAGTTCCGACGAGCCAACCATGAACGCATCCATGCACGTTTTTCTAGTTATGCTTCTTGTCTACGATTGACAATATACATAAGTAAGTGTATGGCAGCGATAGCCTGCCTGGGTGTCGGAGCCAAATTTTTGTTTCCCAAATCGACGAAAACACTGCAAGCGAACAGCTGTTTTTACACAGCTGTTCGCCTGCACTGTTTTAAAAGGGCAAAGGCCTGTGTGTGTGGGGTGTATTTCCCTAGTTGTATTTACCTAGTTGTAACATACAGGAAAAGAGCTATGCTCGTACTGTCCCATCTCCAAATCTACTATTATCCAGTTGCCTTTTGAAGTCCTGAATACTTCTTGCATTAATCACTTTTGCATCAAGGTTGTTCCAGGCTTCTATGCTTCTATACGGGAAGCTGTATTTTTTTTGTTCCCCCTTGCATTTTGTCCTTTCAATTTTTTCATGCCCTCTGGCACTTCTATCGTCCCACACAAACAGATCTTCTCTATCATTTTTTCCAGACCCATTGATGCTCTATACACTGCTTTTAAAATCTCCCCTTTCTCTTCTTTTCTCAATAGTTGGGAGTTTTAGTTTTGGGAAAAGTCTTTCCTCTTATGGTTATTATTGGGAATTTTGCGCTGGAATCCTGTGTCACACCGATAGAGGTGATGCTATTCTCAGGAAGATGTTCATAAATTTTCTTACTTTTTTCAATTTTTCTCATATTTTGCAGGAGTAGGTGCGGAGTAGATAGTCACTGTTTTTTTGCAGCAAGAGCCCCACACACACACACACACACACACACACACACACACACACACACACACACAAACACAAAACCAACACACACATATTTTCTTTTGCTATTTATATTTTTCGTTTTAAATTCACTTTCTCTTGTAAATACAGTCTGTAAGCACTTATTCATCACCTCAGCCTGTTGTAATGCATCTTCATACACTATGCCTTCTACCTTCAGCTTAATACAATAGCAAAAGAAAATATAATGGAAGACATAAAAGTAGAACGTAATAGAAGTAAAACAACTAATGGAAAGCCCAAAGATGGGGAGAAAAGCCCCGGCCCAGATGGAGGGGCGAACTGGATTATGAAAGAGTGCAGTAACCAACTAGCAGGAAATTACATAGTGTAACTCGAGGATCGCGAAACTCGCATAGCGTGAAACTCGGGAGGGTATTTTGTAGTACACACTGCTTAAAATCTCCCCTTTCTCTTCTTTTCTCACGTGTTGGGAGTTTTAGTCTTGAAAGTCTTTCTTCATAGGGTAAATCCTCAGGCTTGGAGCCATTTTGTGGCTGCTCTGTGTATTCTCTCAATCTTCCTTATATCCTTCTTTTTATGTGGTGACCAAATCACTGCCGCATATTCCAACCTTGGTCGAATCAAAGATGTTATCAATTTCTTAATCATCTCTTCATCCAGATATTTGAATGCCATTCTTATATTCCTCAGCAACTGATATGTATCTCCTGTGATCTTTTTTATATGCTTCTCAGGTGACAAATGATCCGTAATCCACACTCCCAGATCTTTTTCGACCTTTGTTTTGATTATCCTTCATTTCCCATCGAATACTTGCCTCTCTGTCTCTTTTTGCTACTGCCCATTTCCACCACTTTACACTTTTTAGCATTAAACTCCATTTTCCATAGTTGACCCCCATCTGAAAATTATCTAGATCCTTTTTGTAAATCCTCACAGTCCTCTTTACTTTTTACTTTTCTTAGTAATTTAGCATCATCAGCGAATAAACTCATATAAACTGTTCACTCCCTCTGTTATATCATTACATAGACCAAGAACATCACGGGGGCCAATACTGATCCTTGGGGAAAACTCCACTTATCACACTGCACCATTCGACTTCTGATCTTTTATTACTGTTCTCATCTCTCTTTTGCTCAAAAAGTCTTCCATCCACTTCAGCAAACCCCCCTTTCAATCCTCCTACATGTTCTAGCTTCCAAGCATTCTCTTATGAGGTACCTTGTCAAATGCCTTCTTTAGGTCCAAGTATATGCAATCGACCGACCCCCCCTCTTTCCTGTGTCACATCGATCACTCTCGAGAAAAAGCTTAAAAAATTTTCGTTGTACATGACCTTCCTCCTCTAAATCCAAACTGGCCACCTGCGAGTGTGTTTGTCTCTTCCAAATATTTAAAACATCTGTCCTTCACAATTTTTTCACACATTTTTGCCACTACACTTTTTTAATGATACTGGCCTGTAATTTAATGGTTCTTCTTTGTCTCCCCTTTTTGTGAATTGGCACAATATTTGCTCTTTTCCAAAATCAAGGGGGGACTCTGCTCTCCTTGAGTGAACTCTCAATTACACTATGTAACCTTCCTGCTATTTGGGGTACTGCACTCTTTCATTATCCATTTTAGACACTCCATCTGGACCGGGGCTTTTCTCACATCTTGACTTTCCATTAGCCTTTTTACTTCTATTACGTCTACTGTTATGTCTTCCATTATATTTTCTCATGCTATTATATATTTCGTTTTAATTAAACTTTCTCTTGTAAATACAGTCTGTAAGCACTTATTCATTACCTCAGCCTGTTTGTAATGCATTTTTCGTACACTATGCCTTCTACCTTCAGCTTATCTACTCCTTCCCTTGTTTTCATTTTTCCATTTATATATCTATAGAAAAGTTTCGGTTCGTTCTTACATTTTTCTATTATATTTCTCTCTAGTCTTTCCTTCTTCTCTTCGGATACTTACATATTCATTTTTAGTTGTTTTGTACTTCTCCCAAAGGTGATACCTCCTTTTTTTCCTCCAACTATTCCATGTTTTTTTTTCTTTCTAGTCTTGCTAATTCACATTTTCTGTTAAACCATTCATTCTTTTTCTTTTCTCTGAAAACTATCCTTGGAACATAACTATTTATTCCTTCTGTGTAAATTCGGATGAACTCATCCCATTTTTTATGGGTACTCCTTGTTGCATGGGGAAACTACTTCCAGTCGTCTCTCCGAAGAATGTTCTTAATCCATCAAAATCTGCTTTTCCATAATTGTATCTTCCTTTCTTTTGTTCTTCTCTTCTCCCTCTTTTTTGCTATCATTTACTTCAAATTCAATAAGTACATGGTCGCTCTTTCCAAGTGGGCACTGATAATTTACTTTACTAATTGCTTCCAGTTCTTTCATCAAAAAGTAGGTCTAAGTCTTGATGGTTCTTCGCTACCTCTGAATCTTGTGTTCTCTTTAATCCACTGAGTTCATGATGTTATTCATTACCAATCCAACAATGTACCACCCCATGAGTTTTCTCCTCCTTCAGTATACCATTCTTCCCAGCAAACTTCTTTGCAGTTAAAATCTCCCATCAAAATTATGTTCTCACAATTTTCCATCGTATTCTTTAAACATTTGCTTGTGTCTCTTATCATGTCTGCATACTCTTCTCTCCCCCAGGAAAATTTTTCTTAGGTGGAACGTATAAAGGTACTAAGTCTCTTATTCTTCCTTTTTTCATCACCTTCAACACCTCTGCCATACCTTCTCCCTTTCTCCACCACATTCCCACTGCCACACCCTTCCTTGTTTAACACCATTACACCACCTCCCTTTTTCTGATTCTGTTTCGCCTCCAAAACATTATATTGACCCTCCCCAACTGGCACATCCTCAGAATCACTCAGCTTCGTTTTTACTAAACCCAAAATGTCTGGTTTCTTGGCTCTCAGGGAATCGTTTATTATGTTAATGTTGGGCACTAAGCCCCATTTTTATTTGTGTACGAAACCCCGCCATCCTTTTTTCATTTTCCTTTGAACTGTCTTTCTCTTATCTTTCTTTTTAGATACCACTTCTTCAGTTTTGGTCTAAAACTCTCCAATAGAATTTCTAATTTTCCTCTTCCGTTCTCAATTCGTTTTTTTCTTTGGCTTCTTTAAACAGTACATTCAATCTGGCTCTTTCTTCCTCATTCATATCTTTTCTTATCCATATTTTCTTTTATTCTTCTGTCTTTGCCAGTTTCCATGCCTTAGACAATATATCTAGTGCTGTATTTTGTGACCTAAACTTAACTTTTAAGGGGCGGGCCCCTCCCTCCTCATATTTGCCTAACCTATGTATCTCTTCTATTTCTTCTTCTATCACCGTATTTTCTTCTACTACTTTAAATATTTCTTTTGCCACTTTCTTTTCTTCCTCTTCTCTTATGTTTTTCTTGGGCAGCACTTTTTCCTTCAAACCAAAAATGATGACACATTTCTTTTTGTCCACCGTATCTCTTACTAAATTTTCCTTATGTTTGATCACTTTGACTACTTCTTTGGTCAGCTTTTTCTATTCATTTTCTTGATCTTCAATTATTTAGCGTAAGTTTCCTTGGTCTTTTTCTTTTTCTATCTTCCATGTCTTTCTTTCATCTTTCATTTCCTCTTGTGTCATTTTCCATTTCTTATGTACTGCATTAATTTCTGCATGCATTTTCACTACCTTTTCGTCGTCTTGTTTACCATTTAATTCATCCACTCTATTTTTCAAAATAGTATTATCTTTTTCCAGTACGAACACTTTCTTTTCCATCTTCTCTAGTCTATCCATCATTTCGTGAACTACATTTTCTAGCATTGAGACTCTTTTCCGGTTCGTTTTCAATTCTAATTTGTCTTTTTCTTTGGTATTGAAGCTATCAAAATTGATAGCGGGGGGGTCTTCCATCTTTGTTTACGTCCAATATTTTTCACTTTTTAGGCTAATCATGTGGAGACGGGACTATCTAACTGCATAGCTTTCACCTGTAAGTACTCAAGGTCTTTTTGGGTCCTCTGCGTCCTTCTTGGTCACTTCAGCCAGTCAGCATATCCAGTTTTGTAGGAGCCTACCAGAGCGCGTCTTGTACACACAGCTGACGTGGTGTGTGTGTGTGTGACGCTGTGCAGTCTCCCGGGGTAGAAGCTTCAGCTAACACTAGAGGAGAGGATGAGGAGGAGGAGAGGTAAGGAGAGGAAGGACCTACGAAGCGAAACTTAAGAGAAAGAGGTTTACAAGAAGAAGTCAAGAAATTGTAATATGTACTAATATTCAATATTTTAATCCACATACACACCTTTTACAACTAAATCACTAGCAACACAGGCTCCTACCTTATATATCTTAATATCTGATAAAATTAAAACTCTTAAAACCCAAGCATTCCAAATAAAAGAAAAAAATGATGTCGAGTTGACGATTCCAGCGGCGATAAGCTGTCTGATATGCCATTCTTGCCCGCAAATTTGTCTCGTGAATGGAGTCCGCAGACGACAGATAGTCTGGAAAAAAGGTTCGTTTTCGGAGCTTTTCGGTTTTCAGAATTTCGGATAAAAGATTGTGAACCTGTATATGGACTGTCTTGCCCTGTTTTTCATACCAGCTATTCCTTGATGTGCTGAGTGGAGAGTTTCAAGGATGTCTGCTCATAGGGAGGATGGTATGAGGACCCTGTTCCTGTATGTGAGGATGCCGTCGACTGATGAGAGACAATCTCTTACCTTCCAGTACTCCATCAAGGTGTCTGGCCACAGTACCTGTGACGTTGGAATGCCCTCAGCGATGACGTCACGTAGATGTGCTAGTTGTGGGTCTTGATTTGTAGCCTCAAGTAGTTTTTTCCCACGTGATCACCTTCAGACCCGGGTCGTCTTGTATGGCAGCAGCCATTGAGGCCCGTGTTGTGGTGTCGATGTCTACATCATAGCCTGGTTGTGTCTCGTCAACACGAATACCTGCAAGAATTGTGCTTATCAATGACTTGGAACCCACTATACCTCGTTGTGATGTCTCTGATGGAGATGAGTCACTGGTGGTGTGACGCCAGGGTAGCGTGAGCAGGCGTCCGGTCCCTTGTGCAACTTGCCGGGCACATGGATGATGCTGTATTTGTAGTTCAAAGTCCTTGCTTTTAGTTTTAGGAGTCTGGTATTAGGAATGTTTTCCAATTTCCTATCACTAAGCCCGTGATCAGATCAGGCCCTCAAGGAACCTCCAGGCCTACCATCCTGGCCTTAGTAGTCACTGCCTACAGGCGCTATAGGCACAAATGTATATAAAAGAAAAATCAAAATAATATATCGGCTTTTACCGCCTGTCGTAAAGTTGAACAGTCGTAAGTCGGCGAATAGTTGTACTCTGCTCCTTCAATCCACATTTCCTTGCCACCTCTTCACTGGACACTTCGTCTCTCCATGTGATCCCAGTCATATATCTCAACATTCTCCGATCACACCCAACCAACACATCCCCAAATTCTTCGTCAAAGCCCATGTTTCAAACCATACAGCAAAACTGATCTTATACAGCTTCAAATACTCTTCCTCTGTTTTTCAGTGGAATACAGGGAGGTCCCGAAGATACGACCAAGTAGGTTTCCACCTGGCATACTCGTAAAGTGAAATCTGTATAGCAAAAACATAACTAATGGTAAATATAGGTTGGTTCCAGGACCCCATCAAAGACATGTTTTTCAAGCTAAAATAAACTATACCAAACACAACAAACACACAGCGTCTATATTACCCACACTGTACTACCTATTCTGTAGAAAAAGCATTCTGAAAGAGAAAATAGCACACAAAAGGTTGTACTGTAGGGGGACGGGGTTGTACAAGACGTTATACTGTAGGGGACGCCGCGTGATACAAGAGAGGGTAGGGTAGGTAAGGGACAAGGGAGGGGTGCCCAGACCTCTTCCACTGCCCACAAACTCGTCTCTGTGCATCTGAATCATTGTACATTGTTGTGTACACTTTAGCTTACAACAAAACCCGGGGACCGGTAAGTGCAGTCCAGTCATACTACCGTGTTTTATTATAATATACAGTACGTAGCGGTACAATTAGGGCACTATGGTGTTTTTCAAGTGAAAACAAGAGGGGGACCTATAGTAAAGATTCATATCTTCATATAAGTGTTGTGGTGTTATGTATTTTTGCGACAGGTTACCGTATACCTTACCGTAGCCTATCCACATTTAAGCCTTGGCCTACCAGTAGCCCACCGTATTTTGGGGGCTGTTTATACGGCAAGTATAGGCCTAACCCGTAATCTTGAGCTAATAATCTTGAGGTCGACTTGTACGCCACAATATACGGTAACTTAGGCATTATCAACATGCAGAATTGTTTAAATTTTATCATATAAATTTCATATAGAGGGCATCTGTAATGACAAGTTACAACAGTACTCCCAGTAAGATTGAATTTGAAAGGTTTTCGAGGGGACTGTGGAAAGGTTGCCAGTTCGTGATTCCTGAACGAAACACACCTTAAAGTAATCGTCCAGACCCATTTTTTCTTTGCATAATTATGTTGAATGTTCATGTCAAAATACCGAATCCACACAAAAAAATTCATTTCTACGTCTTATTTCCTAAAAACATGACTTTGTAAAAAGCGCGGGAAAAACAACAGCCCCATTCCAGTCGTGGCGGAAAACATGCTGGTGACGTCACAGCAGGAAGCCTCCCAGCCCTGCCCTGATACAAATACACGGAGACTCAGAAAAAAATATAGTACTTGAAGAATTTTGAGTGTTTCTGATAGAATTTTTTTGCGATATGGAAAATACTTGCATCCTTTATGGGCACAGCAAGAAAGCTGTGCCTTTCCAGAGAGATTACCCATTTCTGACCCATTTGGCCAGGTTATATGTGTGCAGCGCCGGCGAGTGGCGGGTGATAGGCGCGCGGCTAGACAATGCTTCACACCGCGCGACTCTCACCCGCCACTCACACGGCGCTGCACACAATAACCTGGCCAAATAGGTTGGAAATGGGTGCTAAGCTCTCGGAAAGGTACAGCTTTCTTGCTGAATCCATGAAGGATGCAAGTATAATTAGTATATGCCATATCGTTAAAAAAATATATCAGAAACACCCAAAGTGCTTCAAGTACTATATTTTTTTTCCTGAATCTCCGTGTATTTGTATCAGGGCAGGGCTGGGAGGCTTCCTGCTGTGACGTCACCGAGCCGTGGTTTTGTCGTCTGCTGTTCATCAGTTGTGTTTTGAGAGCTCGGGGAATTTTCAGATTTTGAATGCGGATCATTTAGAAACGGGTTACTGGATGCAAAAAGTGACAACATATTGTTGATATACTCGATCATGGCTATATTTTGACTGCATTAAATCAGGAATGATGAAATGGTCTGGGTGATTACTTTAAGGTGCGAAATACTTAGGAAAGGTCGACTGCACATACTGTAAATTCATAGATGTTCCAAGTCTTTGATATATGATCACTTTTTCATTACATGTCAATTATCTAAAAAAGTGTTTTTAAAAAAGGGAGGAATGTTTGAACTATCAGGATGCTTAGAAGGCATGGTTTCAGCACTTAACTCTGTTTATGATTCTGGAAAATAACTGCATAGCACTGAAGACACCACTAAACATTATTCAGTATAGTTGTTCAATGTAAATACAGTAAACCCTTCATGCTCGCGGGTTTCAGGCTCGCGGATTTGATTACTTAGTTTTCAACCCTTGGGATAAATAATAATAAATACAGGTAATTAAATATAATTTTAAAATACGAAAAGTAAGGAGTTTGAATGGGGCGCGCAAAAATGTTTGTGCGTGAGCCGCGTGAGGGCCGCCATACCGTCACTCTGCCAGTTCCCGCCAGTAAACAAAATCCAGCTTGGGGTTTTACCCGCTCTCGTCGGTACAGTCCAGTGCTATTAATTTTGTATATCTCGTCAACATGGCCAACAAAACGTAATTGGTGAGCATCAATCAAGCGGGAAAGGACCAAAGAAGACCAAAAGAGACATGAAAGTGATGACTTTAGAGGAGAAGGGTGAATTAAATCAAGAAAATAAAGGGTGGCATGTCCTACGCTGCCTGTGGCCGCCACTATGGGTAAATGAATCGACGGTGAGGTACTTTTTTATAAGAAGGAAAAAGAAATTAGTGCTTCCCTTAGCCTCCTCTATACCCCATGCTGCAAAACGTGTGCTTTTACATTAAAAATGTAATCTTGTTCAAGACTGAAAAAGCCCTAAACATTTGGATCAAAGACATGAACGGGGGCCCCCGCATTCCAAATTAAGTGGCGATTTCATAAGGGAAAAGCCCAAAGTTCTTTATGAAACTTTCAGGAGAATAACAGTGACACCCAATGGTGCAAGGGGTTTGACAATGCTGGTGCAAGTGGTGACAATGCTGGGCCACGTGGTGACATGCTGTGGTGCCACGTGGTGATTAAATGATGGTGCAAGTGGTGATAATGAGGGTTTTGGGTAAAGGGTTTGATAATGATGGTTGGCAAGTGGGGGATAAATGATGGTGCAAATGGTGATAAGGATGGTGCAAGTGGTGATAATGATGGTGCAAATGGTGATAATGATGGTGTGCAAGTGGTGATAATGATGGTGCAAGTGGTTTGCTCGTCCAAAGATGCATGTATTTTTCGGCCAGTAAGGGGTGGTTCGAAAATTTTTAAGAAAAGATATTCCCTCAATAATGTCAGCATAAACTGGAGAAAGAAAGTGCCTCTGCCGACCATGGTGCAGCCAAGGGCATACCCTGCTGAATTTGCCAAAAAAATTTGAGGAAAAAAGGCTATCTACCAGAACAAGTTTATAATGCAGAGGGAACTGGGCTGTGGTGGAAGAAGATGCCAACCAGAACATACATTCCCAGAGAAGAAAAAGTGCCCCAGGCTTCAAAGTGTCCAAAGAGAGAGTGACTGTCTTACTTTGTGGGAATGCTGCAGGAAACATGATCAAACCCCCCTCCTCCTCCACAAATCCAAGAAGTCCAGAGCACTTGCTCGCCAGAACATGAACCTGCTGCCAGTCTATTATCAAGCAAACAAAAAGCATGGATGATTTAAAGAATTATTCATGGACTGGTTTAAAAACTGTTTTATTCCTGAAGTACGAAAATACCTGGAGAAGGTTGAACATCAATTTTAAAGTTCCCCTTTGTTTTGGAAAAACTGCCCGGGCCACCTGATGATTTGAATGAAATTGACCCAAATGTTCAGGCAGTTTTTCTTCCTAAGAACACAACATCCCTCATTCAACCTATGGACCAAGGGTGATTGCGGTCTTTAAGTCTAAAAAATTCGACACGCACCTTCAGCATGATGAGGACCGCTATGGACAGTGGGGAGGGGGAGAGCATGAGAGAAATGTGGAGGAAACATAACATTGCTGGGTGCATTGAGTTTTTTTAAAGAGGCTCAGATGAATTGTCCCCAAAACTGTGTGAATTCGTGCTGGGAAAGTGTGTGGCCTGCAGCAGTCAAAGACTTCAAAGGCTTCCTACTACTGAACCTGATGTGAAAAAAATGGTGGGTTGTTAGCCAAAGCAATCGGTGGTGAAGGCCTTTTAAGGGTATGGGCTGCAGCGGAAAAAAGAATCAGAACTGGTAGGTGAAATTTTGGTGAAGGGCTGACGGGAAAGAAAATTTACAAGAAATCATCAGAGTGCAGGAAGAAGAGGAAACTGAAGTGGGCAGACAAACACAGGACGAACCGCAGCGCTTCGATCTCGAATTCTCTACAAACAACTGAGAAAACATCCAAGATCTGACAAATAGGTTCGTGGAGCGTGACCCATCTAGGGAACGTGCTCTAAAACGTAAAAAAAACAAAAGGAAGCTGCCATCAAACCATACATAGAAAATAAAGAACCCGGGTTAGGCAGCAACAAGCACAGAGCAAGATAACCATGTTCTTTAATAAACTGAACCGCCCAGTGATCAACCAAAACCGCCTCACCCAGCCTCACCTACGGGCGTCTGACATAGATGAAATCGAGACCCTCCCCCCTCTCTCCTGGTGCCAACGGGGATGAGGACCGACTCGCAATAAATATCGCACATCTATCATAATTCATCATACTTTTTAAAATCCATTTTTATTATTAATCTTCAGGAAGAGAATTAATGAAAAATAAAGTTTTTTGTTCTACATTTAAAAAAATTAACTCTAATTTTCCATTATAGAATGGTGTTCTTTATTTGTTTTTTTAACTACATTACTTACCTTTTAAATTTTTTTGTTTGTGCTCTGCTATTCATTATAATTAATCATCCTAACCATTAAGCTGTATGTACCAGGGGGGAGGATTATGGCCTAGGGGTAGAGGACGAAATATGGAAGGACAACGACAACAAAACACTCCTAAGTATCGATCGGTAAACAATTGTTTACATTTATACATTTCAGTACCCTATTACTAATCTTTAATACACCTGTAATATAGAATCTATACTATTTTGCATATTTGCATCAAAAATTATCATTATCATTAAACATTCAAGCAACAAAATCCATTTTCTTTATACCGTAAGCCTATTTTTTGGGGCGGGAGGGGGGGGGGAACTAATGTCATGCTCGTGATTTACGATACTCGCGGGTGTCTTGTTCCTAATCCCGCGAGCATGAAGGGTTTATTGTACCAGTATTAATATGATTCACGTAGGTAGATTATTTGAATTATTATATTGAATTATAGTTTATTGAATTATTTTATTTGATGGTTTCTTAGGCAAAAAATAATTAAAAACAAAGAGATAGTTACTACAAAACACATATTTAGACTTATATGTACTGTTTAGCTACACGACACCTGGCATGCAGTATTGCCAAATTAGCCCGAAATGTGTTTAGTTCTCGGGCATTGCCATTACAAACAATGTGTAAATTTCATGATTGGTACACAGTGCATTTTCTGGTGCATTTTTATTGATTTGGTGCATATTCTAGCGCATTTCTATGGAACCATTACCATATATTTGTTAAGTGTAAATCTATGCTTTCTAAGCTGGAGAAGCTATTGATATGAACAGTTCATGGGAAGGGTGCTAAATTGACAACACTACGAGTCCGTACTGTACGTGTATTAGTCTGGTAACCCACTGCGGCTGTGGTGACTGGTGCAACGTTACCAGATGTGCGATAATTATAGCAAAATGCGATAATTCTGCCAAATATGCGATACGTGATAGTAAGCAAGCGATATTGAGATAATATTACTAGAAGAAATATAGCACAAGCAGCAGCGGCTATAGTTTCTATTACAGTAAAACCCTTATAACTCGGCATTGTATAACTCGGAATTTGATATAACTCGTCAAGGCAAAGATAAAGTTTTTTTTGTTTTTTGTTTTGTTTTTTTTGTTGTTTTTTTTTTAGTTTTTTTTTTATACACATCTATGCCCATTGCGTCTGTAGGCAGTGACCTCCAGGGATCAGATGGTAGGCCCTGGAGGCTCACTTGAGGGCTGTGATGGTTGGCCCTCGCCCGTGGTGGCGCAGGCAGGATTTTTATAGTGACGCCTGTGATTAGAGGCTCATGCTGCCCCCTGTGTCCTCCGATGCACTCGCAGTCGAAGGTAGAGTTAATGGACAGGGCATGTGGGTGTTCTTAGGCCACCTGACGGTCCAGAAAGATTTTAAGTGGAATATATGGGTCTCACTCGGGATCGAACTCGGGTCTTCGAGAACGCCACCCGGTGATTGCGTAAGTGATACCAGTGTTAAAATGCGACCGAGTCCCCCTAACATCTTCTACATGTTACAATAAGGCTCCCTTCTCCTTAGATTACATGCCTGCTGCTACCTGTACACTGGTAAGTGTTGTTTGTATGTTTTTTTTTTTTTTTTTTTTTTTTTTTTTTTCCCCATATCAGAGGAGGGCATTTGTATAATTCGGCATATTGAATAACTCGGCAAGGGCCAGAGCCCCTATCGTGTCGAGTTATGAGGGTTTTACTGTACTGTAATTGCTTATCAACACTTAAAGTAATACTAAGAGTTAGGTTCCACCTGGCATACTCGTAAAGCGAAATCTTGTACACTACCCTCCCGAGTTTCACGCTATGCGAGTTTCGCGATCCTCGAGTTTCGCGCTGAGTCCTAAATTCTTATCATCCGACTTTCGCGCATTATATCCCCGAGTTTCGTTTTTTTTTTTTTTTTTTTTTTTTTTTTTTTTTGTTGTGTTGTGTGTGCGACTACAGCGCCGTGAGGCAGTGACCTCCAGGAGTGGGATGGTAGGCCCTGGAGATTAAATTGAGGGCTGTGATGGTTGGCCCTCGCTCGTGGTGGCGTAGACAGAATTTCTATAGTGACGCCTGTGATTAGAGGCTCATGCTGCCCCCGGTATCCTCCGATGCACTCGAAATCGAAGGTAGAGCTAATGGGCAGCGTGTGGGTGTTCTTAGGCCACTCAACAGTGCAGAGAAAGATTTTAAGTGGATTTTACAGCCCTCATCAAGGATCGAACTTGGATCACCGAGAATGCCACTCGGAGACTTCTTCTTCTTCTTGTGACCTTTTCTGCTTAGTATCACTTTGTAGGTCGTCTGTCAAGCTCGTGCTCGAGCTTGACATATCTTGACGCTACCCACTCTGCTACCGCCTCCCATAAGAGACGTACGGGACACATCTTCCTTCCTTCCTGCTTAGTATAGTACAGTGGCCGCAAAAAAATGTATACATTTAATAATTTTCGGACAATAAAACAACAATATGTAACTTACAGTACTTTAGTTTCAGTGACACAGGTTTCTTATTCACATATTAGTACTTGGTCATGTTTCCCTTGTATTGGATGACCATCCCAATCCTCTTGGGCATGGAAGTGGCGAGTTTTGGTGAAGTAGGAGAGGTCCTTTCCACCCACAGCTTCGTCAGGGCCTGCTTCAGCTCGTTGATGTTCGTCGGCCGTTTCTTCGCGATCGCCTTTTTCATCTCATTCCAGGCGTTTTCAATCGATTTAGGTCCGGGGAAATTGCCAGGCCAGTCCAAAAACAGGGATGTTATTGTCTGTTAGGAACTTTTTGAACAACTTTGGACCGGTGGGCAGGGGCAGAATCTTGCATGAACACCTCGCACTCGTCAATGGCATAGGGCACTAACAGATGATCACGTAACACTTCAATGTAATTTGCCCCTTTCATGGTTAACATTCTTGGGGAGGAAGTACAGACCTCCCCTGCCCTTATTGCCAATGAAACCACCCCAAACCATAACGCTATCTGGGTGTTTCACGGTCTTCACGGTATATTTTGGGTGGTACCGTGACACATCACTTGGACGGCGCACTGTCGTTGAAGCCATCCTAACCAGTCTAAAAGTGCTTTCATCACTGAACATGACCTTCTTCCACTGCTCTGGTGTCCACTGCCGGTATCTCTTACAAAAGGAAAGCCGCTTCTTCTTCATAGCTTCTGTCAGTAAAGGCTTTTTTGGCGGCGCGGCGGTGTTGGTAATTTCAGCGAAATTTGCAGGCCCATGTTGAATGGTGCGAACAGAGACGTTTCCTAACAAAGCTGGATGATTTTTCTTCAGTTCTGCGGCAGTTTATGCAGGGATCATTCAATACTTCACGCCTCATAATTTTGTCAGTCCGAGGAGATGTTTTTTTGGGGGCTCCAGAAACCAGGTTTTTCCCTTTGGGGGAACGGTACCGGGTTGGCAATGACTCAACAGCTTTCTTCAGGTTGTAAATCGCCATGGTGTGTAACGTTCACCTCTGCGGCCACACGTATCACAGATGCTCCTTCCTTTCAGGAGGGTAAGGGCACGGGTCTTTTTCTTCATTTGAAAGTTTTTACGTCCCATTCTGACAAGTGGGAGCCGAGATATAACACTCCCAAGGTTCGCTGCCAAGTCAAAAAGGGCGGTCCGGAGCATGCGTAAAACCACCCTCTCTCTATCAGCTCTCGAAAAGCACTGAGTGTGGTTGTGTGTTGGTGGTGGGGTGGAGGGAGACTCCCTCCACCTCCCTCCCTCCTCACTAGCTCCGCCCACCATTTATATGGGGGAACGAAGGTGAAATCTTTACGCGCTTTCGGGTGTATACATTTTTCTTGCGGTCAAAATGTATACATTTTTTTTGCGGCCACTGTATAATAATAGGCTTAGTATAGCTGTATGTATTTTGCTTTGTTTTTTTTTCCATTTGTTTGTGTTTTTCTCTACGGGAACAGCCGGTGTCGCATAAGATGGGGTAACACCTCGAAAAAAGTAGCACCTTACCTTACTATTTACCACAAAATACTCCTTTACAAGTGATTAACCATGACGTGTGTGGAAAACTGTTTTTTTTCTGGAGGTACTGGAGGAGACGGAGAGAAAAGAGGAAGGCATTGTGACAGTGTTATTGTCGTATAAAACTGTCACACAACCATCAAACTGACAAGATATGTGTCAGCTCACTCACTCAGACCAAAACAGTATCCGCTGGGGTGACTCCAACTCAAAACTCAATCTCAAGCTCCTCTCCTCCTTCCTCTTCTCTACATAGTGTTGGCCGAAGCCACCACCCCGGGAAGCGGGTCACAAATCCTAGGCTAACACCCAGTACCCATTCACTGCTGGGTGGACCGGGCTTTGGGGCATTTTCAGGATATTTTTTTGGGAAAAAGGTGAGTCTTATAAGCTGTAAAATACGGTAGGTAAAACAGCCCTCAAGTTAACCTCCAGGGTACCATCCCACCCCTGGAGGGCACTGCCTAACGGCGCTGTAGGCACACACACCAAAAAAAAAAAAAAAAAAAAAAAAACCGACTAAATAAGCATTTTTTAACAGGGTTTATAATAACCCGAGTTTCGTGATCCGCGAGTTTCGCGCTATGCCTTGGAAGAAAGCAAGCACGAAGCTCGGGGGGGTAGTGTATAGCGAATCATAACTGATGGTAAAATGTAGGTTTGGTTCCAGGACCAAACAAAGACATGTTTTTTCACATTTGTTTTCACAAAGACATGTTTTTCAAAATTGTTTGGGCAGCACACCTGGCTAATTACCCCTAAAGGTCAGGGCCCCGCCATATGTTTTAATTACCCTTTCCCAGGTCACGCCTTGCTAAGGGTGACCTGACTGGGGTCAACCAAATCCCCCTTTGTCCAGCCCGAGAGCCCCCTGTATTCGGCAGTTACCTACCTACCACGACAGAGGCAACACATCACTCCTCTCCCTGTTTTTCCTCGTGGCATCACTCCCGCTGTAGGTACACGGCCACCTCGTTTTCGAATGGGTTACGTTCCTGAAAAACTGTTTGTAAATCAAATGTATTTTTCCCATTTAACCCCATTTTTTAAATTTTTGAGATACGTTCCTCTTTGGACCCAAACTCCCTACCGTAATACACTAAAGTCGCCAGGACAACTTTTTTTCTTCGATTTACAGAAGTGTGGTGTTGTTAATACTTCCCTTATTACATCCATGTTATCTACGGTACACAGTCCGGTTTCTGTTTATCTTATTGGATTCTAAGAAACATTTTCTCTGAGTTTCCGTCGCAAATCATTACTTTTGGAGATAATGACATGTTGTTCATAGGGAGGCGAGAGACAAGTGTTTACGAGCACCTCACTCTTCTTCCCCTTGTGACCTGCATCGCCTCTGTTCTTCCCTTTCCGTGGACACTTTTTTAATGCCCTCAAAGGGGTAGCATTTTAGCACTTGACATAATCTTCTTGTCCTTCTTAATAGTTACGACAGTCGACGGGGAAAGGCTAAACAATTAGCCATGTCCTTCACTCGCAAGCCTTCGTCAAATTTCTTGAGAATCACTATCTTAGTCTCTAGTGTTATGGCTTTTTCTGGCTTTCTTGGGCTTAGGACCACCCACACTAGCACTGGCACCATGCTTATGGCACCATGCTTAGGAGGCATTATTCACTGAAATAATCACTGAAATGTCTGATTATACACAATAATGTTCATAAACACAGCCCCGACCGGTCGGAGAATATGTAAACAAAACAATCTTGAGCGTCCCCGCGTGGGGGATGTGCTGAGCCAATGGTTCTGCTTACTGAACTTTTTTTTTAATATTTAGGTGTTATAAATATTCCTATATTATGTATTAATTTTTTTTTTTTAAAATTTTTTTTATGAATTTACGAACTTTGTCGTAACTTCGAATTATTCGTATGTAAACCGAATTTTGGGACAAAAATTATTTTTGTTCGTATCTTCGAAAATTCGTAAATAGAGTGTTCGTAAATCGCGGTATGAGTGTAAATTACCTACATTCCCCCCGTAATAAACTTGTTGTGTGAACGCTGTGTTGGTAGGTTAAGGGACAAGGGGGGGTTGCGCAGACCTCTTCCACTGCCCACAAACTCGTCTCTGCGCATATGAATCATTGTACATCATCATACAGCCCAGATGCATACGTGTTAGGG
>JACEEZ010003513.1:13970-16470 GCA_016584305.1 Chionoecetes opilio | reverse complement strand
AGGTTCTCCTGTACATGCTAAATAACATAATTGCTTTACATATTTTTTGGTTCTAGGTCCCCCTCGTTATGAGTATTAGCCCCTCAAGGGGGTTCTCATGGGAGCCCACCTCCCACTCATTGTCGCCTAGTTCGCAGAGGTCACTGAAGACTTGCGGGCGTCAGGATGGCCACGGCGGTGACTTTCGACAACTTGAAGCAAATATTGCCTCTGTTCCTCATCTTTCGTGAGGGCCAGGTTGAACTGCTGCATAAGCGCCACACCCGTTCAGCGAAATCGTTCGTCACAGCCAGGGCCCTCACTCTGCGCGCCGCTTCCATGTAGTTGGGGTCCTGGGATCATGTTGTAGGGTCATTGCGGAGGAAGTCGCATTCCAGACGCAGGATTGTGAAGAAGTCCGCCGTGCTGGTGGTGACGAAGTGGGCCACGGTTTTTCTCGGAATGATTCGATGGTGGCGTCGACTTGAGCCAGCCGCCGAAGAGGATCATCTGACCCCTCCTTTTGCTCCATAGCCTTGAGCATATCCCGCTTGATCGAGGCTGGCAAGTTGTCATCGAAGAACGCCAATCACACGATTCTCTCCCTCAGGTATCATGGGTGGCGACGGAACACTGTGGACGTCACCTTGCTCACCGCCTTGGCGGGGTAAGCCAGCAGCGCCTTGAGAAAAGCCAGGTCCTGCGCCGGGGCCGCTGCCGACTGGAACGCTTTGCACCAGGTCGTTACGTATGTGGAGACGCTGAAGGTGACGAATCGCCGGATGCCTGATGTCTCGGCTGCCGTCAGTGAGAACTGGTCTCGGAACAGGTCCACCTTGATGGCATACAGGACCTTGGCCATCTAGTGAGCACGGTGGAGGGCGCCCTGGCGAGCGAAGCGGGTTCCTCGCTTGGGTTGTCCACCGAGGACGATGATGGAAAGTTCTAGGAGTTCGCGGTAGTCATCTCGTGGATGCTGAACATCAACAAGGCGACCAAACTCAGCCAACAGGTCGTCGCGGATCTTGTGAAGGTGAGGCGGGATGTCCTCGTCGGTAAAGGGCTTAGGTGCCGCCTTGTTGATGAGTTCCCAGCGGTTTTGGAATCTTTTGAAGATCAGGATGTCCGGACATTTCGAGGGACCGAGGCACGCCGTGAATGCCTTCTCGCACACCAGCTCGAGAACATGATGGCGACAGGCCATCCATCATGTTCTCGAGCGACAGGCCATCGTAGCGATTCGCCATCATGTTCTTGAGCTGGTGTGCGAGAAGGCAATCCTGCGTCTGGAACGCGACTTCCTCCGCAATGACCCTAAAACATGGTCCCAGGACCCCAACTACAGTTGTTACAGTCTTAGTTTGGAAGCAGCGCGCAGAGTGAGGGCCCTGGCTGTGACGAACGATTTCGCTGAACGGGGTGTGGCGCTTATGCAGCAGTTCAACCTGGCCCTCACGAAAGATGAGGAACAGAGGCAATACTTGCTTCAAGTCTTCGAAAGTCACCGCCGTGGCCATCCTGACGCCCGCAAGTCTTCAGTGACCTCTGCGAACTAGGCGACAATGAGTGGGAGGTGGGCTCCCATGAGACCCCCCTTGAGGGGCTAATACTCGTAACGAGGGGGACCTAGAACCAAAAATATGTAAAGCAATTATGTTATTTAGCATGTATTTGGTAATAATCGAGCAAAATATGTCCTAATTTCCAATTACATACACATCTGTAACATTGTAAAATACCACATTTTTTTCAAAATTTCCTAACTTTGACCTCGTTGAGTGACCTCTAAATATTAATTTATTTCAAAAATAATTTACACACGTTGTTTTTGATTGGATCCAAACCAGAAAACTTCCAGATAACTTCCAGGACTTCCAGATAAAAAGTCCGATTTTTGAAAAATAAGGGCAACCCTAGTGTTGAGATGACAGGGAGATGCCATAACACTAATAGTCACTATTTTAAACAATACACACCTTCTACCACTAAATCACTAGCAACACAGGCTCCTTCCTTATAATATTATATCTTAATATGTGATATATCAAAACTCCTTAAAAGCCAAGCATTCCAAAATAAAATGAGAAAATAATACAAAATTTTGTTGAGTTGACAATTCGAGCGGCGATAAGCGGTCTAATATGAAAGAAAGAAAAAAGAAGAAAAAAAAAGTCACACAAATGGAGTCCGTTACATCTGAAGTCCGTTACATCGAGGTCCGTTATATCGAGGTTTGACTGTACATTGAAGATGGGTGCAAATTCACGAGTCTCACTCATATCATCAGCTTCTCGTAAACTGAATGTTTTTTTATAATGGGAGCATACTGTATTCATGTTATTTTTTTTGCGGTTTGTTTTTCATCACCATACAGATCATAGCTAGAAATAAGGAAGTAATTTAGTTCACTATTTTCTCAGAGTGTACCTTAGGGTGTCCCAAGAAACCGACGTGTATCGGAGACACTCCAGCACATGTTGCCTTGTTCCCTGTCGTGACAAGTTCATACTCAGCTTCAAAT
>JACEEZ010003513.1:5000-10000 GCA_016584305.1 Chionoecetes opilio | reverse complement strand
GTGAAAACTTTGGCCGCACTGCGGGACGGGACAATATCATCCGATCGGAATGAAATTTGCACAGAACCTTGTGCCATAGTATCGACAAGAATTCCGACCCTGCCCGACGAATCCGACAAACTTTTTTTTTTTACCCTGTAAATGTGGACCACCCTAATATACATATATATATTATATATATATATATATATAATATATATATATATATATATAATATATATAATAATATATATATATATATATATATATATATATATATATTAGCATACCCATTCATGCCTTACATGCTATACAATGGGCGTTTTTCTGAACATTTATATATCAGGTATATCAACATATTCCTGTTCGTCAGCATTGGAATAAATGTCCTTTGTACAAAGTGACAGCATTTCCTCAGTGGGTTAAACTCATTGTAACAGTACGTGTTATCTGAAGGCAATAGCGGTGAAGTCCCCGTTGATCATGAATCAAAACGTAAATATGTCGAAGGCACCGAAGGCGAAGTAACAGTAATAACTGTTGAAAGTGAGTCCTCTCGTCCAGACCCTAGTGTGGAAAGTGAAGAAAGTGAAGCTACAGTTGAAAATGAGCATAGTCGTACAGGTCCGTGCTGGCAAAGTGAAGTGACAGTTGAAAGTGACCGTAGTCGTGCAGGTCCGAGCGGGCAAAGAGAAGTGACAGATGAAAGTGAGTTTTGTCATCCAGGTCTGAGCGTGGTCAAAACGACGGCACGTGCCAGCAAAAGTAACCGCAGTAATTCATTTCGCCTGTATAACGACAGTTATCTGGGACTTGGGTTCACTTGCTGTGATGATGAAAATGGTCCAAAGCCAAAATGTGTTGTTTGCGGCATTGAGTTATCAAATGAATCTATGACTCTTATGAAAATGAAGAGACATTTAACAACAAAACATAGTCACCTCTCTCAGAAGCCTATAGATTACTTTAAAAGACTCTTGAAAGATAACAAACAACAAAGGCTTGGGCTTGAGAAAAAGGGGAAGGTGGCAGAAAAGGGACAGAAAGCAAGCTATTTAGTGGCAGAGCATACAGCAAAACAAATGAAACTCCATTCAATTGCAGAGTCATACTTCCTTCCAGCTTGCTGTGCTGTGGTGAAAACATCGTTTGGGGATGAGGCTGAAAAGGAAGTGAAAAAAATTCCCCTCCCAGACGACACGATTGGTAGACGAATCAAGGACATGTCGTCTGATATTGAAAAAAAAGTTTGTGTGAACTCTTGAAAGGTAAAATGTATGCTTTACAAACGGATGAATCAACAGATATTGGAGGAAAACCTCGGTTACTAGTGTTCATCCGTTATGTTGCTGATAACAAAATAACTGAACATTTCTTATGCTGCAAAGAACTGGTGCAGACCACAGGACAGGAGATATCTTCTACAGTGACAGAATACTTGAAAGAAAAGGACTTGTAATGGAAATTATGTGTAGGAATTTGTACAGATGGCTGTCCATCCATGGTGGGATTGGTAAAAGGTTTTGTGTCCTTAGTCAAGAAGGAGAACCCAGATTTGATTACTACCCATTGTTTCTTGCACCGTGAAGCTCTTGTTGCTAAAACACTCGGATAAGAATTAAAGTTTGTTCTTGATGATGTTCTGAAAATGGTAAACTTTCTTAAAAGCAGTCAAGACTAATTTCCATGCTTTGTGAAGAAATGGGATCTCCTCACGAGGTCTCCTCCACACAAAGACGTCCGGTGGTTATCAAGAGGCAAAATGTTATCCCGGGTGCATGAACTGAGAGAGGAAATGCTCCTTTTCTTTATCCTTGAGGAGAAAACTGAATTCTGCTAATTACTTGCTGATGAAATTTGGAGCCCAAAATTATACTACTTGGCAGACATATTTGAACATCTGAACAAGGTTAATGCAAGTATGCAAGGAAGAAATGAAAATATGGTAACATCTTCTGACAAAATGAAAGCCTTGGTAGAAAAAATTAGGCTCTGGAATGAAAGGGTGAGTGAAGGCAAATTTTACATGTTTAAAAACCCTGCTGAATCTAAATATACAGACATTGTTCCACTCATTAAGCAGCACCTTGAAAGCCTAGGAAGGAACATAGAAAAATATTTCCCAAATACATCTGTTGAAAGTTATGACTGGCTGAGACATCCATTCGTTCACGATCCCTTGAGCATGCCACAACTTAGCATCCTTGAAGAAGAGGAATTAATCAATATCCGTATTGACCGCACACTAAAACTGCAATATCTGGATATGACATTAGAAAGCTTCTGGATTCAAATGGAAAACGAACACCCACATATAAAAGGGCCCAGAAAATACTCTTGCAATTTTCGACCTCATATCTGTGTGAACAGGGATTCTCAGCCCTCACAAATATAAAAACTAAGAAAAGGAATAAATTGCTGGCTGTTGAAGAGGAAATGAGAGTGTCTGTCAACTGTCCCTCCTAACATAGAGCGGATATGCAACTCCAGGCAGGCACACTTGTCCCACTGATCAGGTATGTTATTGTTGTAACATAGTAGTTTATTTACACATTATTTCCTTATGTCCATTCCTGTATATATATTATATATATATATGATTATAATATATATAATATGTATATATATATATATATATATATATATATATTATATATATATATATTATATATATATATATATATATATATATATATATATATATATATATATATATATTTATATATAATATATTTTATATATATATATATACATATATATATATATATATATATATACGTCGGCGAGACGACAAGGAATCTAACCCTTAGGCTTTCTGAGCATAAAGTGTTTCTGCACGTACTGGTCGACCCATTTCTTCACCATTCGCAATCTGCAATCCGCTCACACTCACATGATTTAGATCACCCTTTTCTATGAATGACTTTAGTATCCTATCCAAGGCACACTACCCTAGTGACACTAAATTATTAGAAGCTATACACATCAAGCACTTGTCCCCTGATCTTAATAACCAAGTCATTTCACAACAACTACATATACTCCAAATGACTACCACTGTTTCGATTGCCCGACTCTCGGTTCGATCGCCCCACACAAGCTGAAATGTCACCCACAAAACTAGTGTTCATTCAGTCCTCTACCAACTCAGACAGCATACACACCAAGGTCCGTTAGTACAAATTATATTTATTTATTAGTTAGTAGTTTTAGAAAATATAGGAATATTTTATTGTTTCTTAGAATTAATTTTTTAGATGTTCGCTTTTTAGCATTACAATATATTAAATTTTAACTATTTTAGCCTGATGATGCCAAGTGCCTTGGCGAAACGTTGCGCATAAACAACCCCAAGTATACCGAGTGTCTCTGTCACCCTGAAACATCATGATGAATCAACAAGAAAATCAACTATATATATATATATATATATATATATATATTTATATATATATATATATATATTTATATATATATATAATATATATATATATATATTATATATAATATATATAATATATATATATATATATATATATATATATATATATATATATATATATATATATATATATATATGAAGATTTTCAGGCCGCAAAAACACTCGTCATTTCTTCGGGTTCTTTATGTGCGTGCAACGTTTCGCCAAGGCACTTGGCATCATCAGGCTAAAATTTTTATATAAGTTAAAATACTAAAATACCTTTAACTTATATAAACCATTTTAGCCTGATGATGCCAAGTGCCTTGGCGAAACGTTGCACGCACATAAAGAACCCGAAGAAACGACGATGTGTTTTTGCCGCCCTGAAAATCTTCATGTATCAACCTAAGAATATCAACCTAATATATATAGATATATATATATATATATAATTATATATATGATATATTATATATATATATATATATATATTATATATATATATATATATATATATATATATATATAATATATATATATATATATATATATATATATATTATATATATATATATATTATATATATATATATTTTATATATATATATTTTTATATATATTTATTTATATATATATATATAGCTATATATATATATATATATATATATATATATATTATATAGCTATATATATATATATATATATATATATATATATATATATATATATATAGCTATATATATACATATATATAGCTGTATATATAGCTGTATATTATATATATATATATATATATATATATATATATATATATATATATATATATATTATATATATATATATATATATATATATATATATATATATATATATATATATATATAGCTGCTGCGCCGCCGAAGTCCAAGATATAATCTAGTGCGCCGCCATCCAGTGAAGTTTGAGAACCTCTGCACTAGCAGCATCTCACTAATAATAGACTAACTAATAACAGACACTAGCACCGCCACAAGACATACCAACACACGTATTAACCCGCTATACCTCGTGTCATAACCTTTAAACTCACGCTACCACCTCACCACCACGTTAATAAGTACTCGTTTAATAGTTCCTGGCACATCTCTTACCTTATGACACGACGTAGGAGAGGTGGGAAGTAGTGAAATAAAGGAAATAAGGGACTAACGTCTTTACCACATACAGACGGAGTTAGAACTGAGCCTGGTGTAGGGATTACTAGGGATGTGCACCGGTATCCGGTATACCGAAATACCGATATTTTGGCGTCGGTACTACCGGTATTACCGGTATTTTGGTTTTCCGGCATACCGGTATCGGTATTAGTATTACATCGGTATACCGGTATCGGTATATTATTTAGTCGGTATTGGATTTCGGTATTATGTTTTTTTTTTCTTTTTCTCGAAACAGACTCCTGACTAGTACCAAGACCAAGAACTGACTATAGCTGTAGGGCTATTTTATAGTGACTACTCCGACTGCTGAGACGCGTATGGTAGCTTAACGCTCATTGGCTCAGTATCTGAGGAGCGTGTTATCATTGGCCGGTTGCACCTCAGCTGACAATGCCGCGC
>JACEEZ010003512.1:0-15940 GCA_016584305.1 Chionoecetes opilio | reverse complement strand
GCATCAGCCTCCTGCCCCCCCGGACGCCCGCCTCTCCGACATGGCTTCCGCCATTCAGCGATTAGAGGCGCCTTCTCAGCCCTCCACTCCCCTACTACCGCAAGTATTGTTATTACCATGGTCGCTTCGGCGCGGCAGCCAGGATTTGTCAACCTCCTTGTTCGTGGTCGGGAATCGACCAGTGCAGGAGTCCTGTGAACGCGCACCTGTCTCCCGCCTCCACCTCTCGGGCCTCCACCACGAGGCACTCTCCGGGCCATGTCATCCTGATGAACAACCCACCCGATCCCCGCATATCGCCGCCCGATTTCCCTGCACAGGTTCAGCCGTGCCCCTCCGCCCCTGGTCAACCCACCACAGATTCTCGTATCACCCCGCGCCGCTCGCTTACCCAGTCTTCTGCACGCCTCCGCCTCCGTCGCCACCACTCCCTGGCCGCCGACGCTGCTTTGGTGGCCGACACGCTGTCGGGATGCGTTAAGCCCCCTTCACACATTCCATAATGGAACCACGAAAGCGCCAACAATGCAATGCGCAGCACCGTCATGGTCCTGGTTATGGGTCCATCGTGACCGATCGTGAACCTCGTGACGCGCTCGGCCGAGGCCACAAAAAGTTAGTGCATGCACTAAAAAATCGGGAAGCTCCCCGATTTTTGTACCCAACGCAGCGCTTTCGTAAGTCTATCGTGGTTGTGGGCAACCCTACCTTCCCCCCTTTTATTGCACCCTCTTCCGCCTTCTCCCCCCTTTCTCATTCACCTCCACCCTCCCAGGCTCCCTATCCCCCTAGTCCATCACCACGTGGTGACACCCCCCCCCCGTAACCACTCCCATCGCCAACCCCCCAACAACACCTTCTCCAATCATCCCCCCCCTCCCCCCGTTTCCCCACCAAACACCCCCTTCCTTATTACAACCCCCTTCCCCCCGTTTCCCCCCATTCTCCATCACCAACACCCACCCCTGTTTCTCCCACCTTCATCTCTACTCCCACCAGCTATCGTTATCTATGTAGCAGCTTCGTGACACTATCGTGATCGTCGTATGTCTATCGTTTACGATAAAAAAAAAGTTACGCGCGCCTTCCTCCCTACCTTCCCCCCTTTTTTGCACCCTCTTCCGCCTTCTCTCCCCCTTTCTCATTCACCTCCACCCTCCCCAGGCTCCCTATCCCCCTAGTCCATCACCACGTGGTGACCCCCCCCCCCCCCCGTAACCACTCACATCGCCAACCCTCCAACAACACCTTCTCCAATCATCTCCCCCCCTCCCCCCCGTTTCCCCACCAACACCCTCTTCCTTATTACAACCCCCTTCCCCCCGTTCCCCCATTCTCCATCACCAACACCCACTCCTGTTTCTCCCACCTTCATCTCTACCCCCCCTTCCTTCTCCATCACCATGGCAACACCCACCCACGTGTGAGGCATGTTGCTAGCGCTTGACGCTATCGTGATACGTTCATGCACCGTCATGGCACTGTCGTGGTTATCGTAGCTCTATCGTGACAACAAAATGACCGTTAATTTTCCATTCGTGACTTAGTCTTACAGCTGTCATGACTCCATCGTGACCATCTTACGACCGTCATGACACATACTTAACAGGCAGCGTGACATTGTTGTGAGGCTATCGTGGTCTGCGTTTATCGTGGTCAAATTTCACGATAGCGTCAATAATTAAATTGGTGGCGCTATCGTGGTTCGATTATGGAATGTGTGAAGGGAGCTTTACCTGTGGATTCGGGGGCGGAGGTTAGTGTTGTGCCGCCGTCGGCAGATGATACCCTCGCCCAGCCCAGACCGCTTACGACCTTCTGGCCGCCAATAACATCCCTATCGCCACCTATGCTACGTGGACTCTCCGCCTCTCCTTCATGCCTGACTCGCCCTTCGTCTGGTCCTTCGTGGTTGCTGAGGTGGATCAGCCTATTCTGGGTGCGGATTTCATCTCCTTCCACGACTTGCTCGTTGATTCCCGGCGCGGAAGTTTACTGCATTGCCCAACCAACACGGTCATTCCTATCGTGCCCTGCGGGCAGCGAGCGCCCCTCCTGACACACCTACGCCAGCCGGTCCTGTACGACGCTCTTCTCGAGGACTCCCCTCTCCTCACTTCTCAGCGCTCCACCCCCGCCAAAAGGGATCACAAGGTAACACACACCATCGCCACGACGGGCCCTCCTTGTTTTGCTCGACCGCGACGTCTGACTCCTGAACGCCTCCAGGCGGCGAAAAAGGAGTTTGAGCACCTACTGCAGGAGGGGACCATACGACCGTCCGACAGCTGCTGGGCTTCACCACTCCATATGGTACCGAAGGCCCAAGAAGGCGATTGGCGCGCGTGCGGCGACTACAGGGCGCTCAACGCCATGACTCGGCCGGACCGTTACCCTATTCCACATGTGTTTGGATTTTCACAGCATGCTGCACGGGCGGTCAGTCTTTTCGAAGATTGATCTTCTACGGGCTTTTCACCAGATCCCCGTGGCTGAAGACGACGTGCCGAAGACTGCAGTTAAGACGCCTTTCGGTCTGTTTAAGTACCCCTACGTGAACTTCGGACTACGCAATGCGCTTAGACCTTGCAGCGCTTTCTGGATAAACTAATCAGGGGACTCGACTTCTTCGTGGTGTACATCGACGACATCCTTGTCGCCTCATCGTCGCACCAACAACACGAGCTCCACCTGCACCAGCTGCTCACTCGTCTTTAGGAGTTTGGTTTACGGATCCACCCCGCGAAGTGTGTGTTTAGTGCTCCGGCGTTGGACTTCTTGGGCCACAGAGTCACGTCAGCGGCTTATCTCCCCACCCGCAGAAGGTGTCAGCGATCGCGGACTTCCCGCGGCCACGTACGGGCAGGAAGCTCAGGGAATTTCTGGGGGTGATTAATTATTATTACCACCGCTTCATTCCCCAAGCTGCCGCTCGGCTCGGCCTCTTACATGACCTCCTGAAGGGGGTAAAGAAAAACTCACCAAAGCCCCTGCACTGGACTGATGAAGCCGAGGGAGCGCTCAACAGCATCAAGCAACAACTCGCTTCCACGACGCTCCTCGCCTACCCAGTCCCAAATGCCCCCACCGTCCTCACTACTGACGCCTCAGCAGAAGCGGTGGGCGCTGTCCTCCAGCAGAACGTGGAGGACGAGCTTCGCCCTATCGCTTTCTTCAGCAAGCGTGTGGAGCCCTCTCAACGCCTCTACAGCGCCATCGATAAGGAGCTGTTGGCGGTGTATGAGGCCATGAGACACTTCCGCCACTTCCTGGAGGGCAGGGAGTTTCAAGTATTGACAGATCACAAGCCATTAACACGCGCTATGGTGCAATCTGGCGAAAGTTTCACCCCCCGGGTTTTCAGACAGCTGTCTTATATATCAGAGTTTACCACAGACATCCGCCATATCCCGGGACAGGACAATGCCGTGGCTGACGCTCTCTCCCGCTGCGATATAACCCCCCGGATGATGTCCGCGGTCACGATGCCTGCGCCGTTAGATTACTTGGCCCTGGCGGCGACACAGGAGGGAGACCCTGAGTTGCAAGTCCTGCTTGAGGGGTCCACAGCGCTCCATCTGGTCCTGCACGACGTCCCCGACTCCGCGGCCAAACTCTGGTGTGACGTATCTTGTGGCCATGCACGCCCATTCATCACCCGTCAACACCGCAGGTCAGTGTTCAATCACTACCACTCCCTGAACCACCCCGGCATCCTCGGTACCCATCGCGTCATTAGGAGGCGAGCGGTATGGCCTGGGATGAGACGTGACATTAATGAATGGACGCGGGCCTGTCTTGCCTGTCAAACGGCAAAGATTCACCGAAACACACGAGCCCCTCTCCACAGCTTCCCCACGCCCACCCAACGTTTTCACACCGTCCATGTAGACCTGGTGGGTCCTTTGCCGGCCTCCCGCGGTCACCGTTACCTGCTGACGTGTGTGGACAGGGTGACCCATTGGGGCGCCGCTATTCCCATGCCTGATAGTACCGCGGAATGCATGGCTGCTCATTTCCTTTCGGGTTGGGTAGCACTGTACCAATCCTCAGGTAGTACTGGGGATAGTACTCCGGCAGTACTAGTACTGCCTGTCACTCTCATCACGGATCAAGGCGTGCAGTTTGAGTTCCATGATTGGGCTGACCTGTTGGCTTTCCTGGGAACCCACCGTCAGCGTACTACGGCGTATCACCCTCAAGCCAACGGCTTGGTGGAACGTTTCCACAGACGCCTGAAGAAGCCATACGGCACAGCCACACCCAACAAGCTGGGTGGACGCCCTTCCCATCATCATCCTCACACTCCGAGCTACAGAGAAGGAAGATATTCATCACACGCCGGCGGAGCTGGTGAATGTGAAGACCTGCCACTGCCGTGCCAGTTCACACCAGTGACGGATGCCAGCAACGCCCTCTCCTTCCTCCCGGCGCTTCGGCAGGCGATGGCTGCACTACGGCCCACGCCCCCGCGTATGCCCCCGCCGCGTCCCACTCACCTCCCGCCGGAGCTGCAAACGGCTACACACCTGTTCCTGCGGACGGATGCCCACACAAGTACCCCTGGACCCACCGTATAAGGGTCCCTTCCATGTCCTGGCACGCTCGGAAAAGCAACGTCACCCCTCGAAGTTCGTGGGCACCCCTATGTGACTTCATGGGACCGCGTGAAGGCGGCTCATCTCCTTCCTTCACCTCCTCCTCCCCCCCCCTACCTCATAATGTTCAACCCGTCTTTCCGTTCCTTCTCCTGCTTCAGATCATCCACCACGTCCCTCACCCCCGTTTTGTCATCCTCCCCCTGCGCCCTTACGGGGGGGAGGTTTCCCCCTCCCTTCCTCTTCAACCTCTCCTCAGCGCTGAGGTCTTGGCGGCCTCGTCGCCACCCCTTCCCCCTCGGGCCCATCCTCCACCAAGCCCTATTCCCTCTCCTCAGCCTACACCTGTCCCGCTCACCACACCTCTCCCTATTCCCTATCCGCAGCCTACACCTGCCCCACTCACAACACCTTCCCCCACCCCAGTCCTCATCCTACACATGACCCAGCACCTTCTCCCCAACACCTTATCCTCACCTCCCCCTCCTTTCCCCCCCCCCCCTCCATAAGTTGCTTCTCATCCTGCAGATCTGGCAGTTTCCGACACCCGCCTCCTCCCCTTCTCGGCACCCTTACAGCCGCGGCCGTGGATTCGCCTTCAGAGGACAGCGATGCTGGGGAGTCTATAGACGGCCTCGTTCCGGAGAACTACACAACGCGCTCGGGGCGGGTCATTTATCGGCCCCGGTTCTTCCGACTGCAATAGTACAGCGGCTGTGTCATTCACGTATTATTATTATTATTATATGTATATATATTTATTTATTTTTTTGTAAAAAGGGGAGTACTGTAGTGACTCCAAGGTTGCCGTCACGCCACCTGGCTAATTACCCTAAAGGTCACGCCACACAGCTGTGGTGACCTGACTCCGCCGTGACCCAAATTCCCCCCTTTCCTCCTCGCGCTCCTTGCCTTCTTGACGAGGATCCGGCAGTTACCTCCCAGCCACCACAGAGAGAGCACACCACCTCCTCCTCTCTCTGTTCCTCGTGGCCTCCTTCCGCTGTACTTACCTACATATTCCCCGTAATAAACTTGTGTGCGAATTTAGTGTTTGGTGAAACCCGTGTCTAGCTAAATTTGAATACTACAGGGTAATGCAAGTTAATGTTACTGTGGGGGCGGCCCGCTGCGGCCGCTTGACCAATTGTGCGTTGTCGACGTCACAACATGGTGCCGGTCGTTTAAGGGCGCACAAATTTTCCTCCATTTAAAATGGCTGTACCATCAAAAATACTGTTCATATCGAAAAATCAGTATCACTGCCTTACAATATGAGGCTTGAAGATTTCCAAACTATCGTTACCTCAAGCAGAGTAATGGTCCATTCTTATCAATGTCCTGTTTACCAAACTAAAGAGAGAGAGAGAGAGAGAGAGAGAGAGAGAGAGAGAGAGAGAGAGAGAGAGAGAGAGAGAGAGAGAGAGAGAGAGAAGGGGAGAGAGAAGAGAAGACAATCCAAACCAACACACAAACATACATACACACTACACCTGGTGTGGACCAAATTAAGAGCATAATTGTGAAAAAGAGAGAAGAGAGAAAATAATTAAGCCAATCTTATCAACCACAACACGTAGTGTGAGACGCAAAGAGGATAATTGTAAACGAAGAGAGAATTTAAACTTAAGTATATTTTCTGCAATGCTTAATCCTATTTGACTTATTAGTTTTTTAAAAAACCTGTTAAAGCATAAAAAGATTGATCAGGTCGTAAATCAACAATGCAATGCCCTAGAAAATATACCCTGAACGGCACACATATAAGCCTATTCAATGTTTATTCTTATTTCTATGAATTATTCACCCCAATTATTCTTATTTCTATGAATTATATTCATCTCAACAGACAACAGCCCACAGACAGATTTCCATCATTTTAAAGTGATGATTTCGACGATTTAAACTCATTTTGTTAGTTTCGTTTTCTGTAATCCCTTTTTAAATATATTTTCTGCAGTAACTAAAATATTTAAAACTTTTTTATATGGGGAAGCCTATTCCAAATACTACAATAATACGCAAAACATAATAATAATGCAACGAACGCCCCCCTTACCTTCGCTGTCCTCAGCTAGGCTCCTTTACACCTGCTCCGGGCTGCTCTCTTGAGATGCAGGGAAGCAGGCAGGTGCTTAAGACAGAGGGGGGACGTGTAGCTCGTAAACAGGTCCTCGTGCTAGGAATTGAAGACTTATCAGGCTGTGTTTCCCCTTCTCTGGCTGTTCAAAACACTCAGGGGGAAGGGTTTTAGGCAATAACAAAGGGGTCCTTTCACGGTGTTATATTAAAGTAACACACAGCACAAGCTTCAAGGTCACCCCACTACAAAGTACATGTACGTCATCTTCCTCCGACATTTTCATAGGCCGTCGCAAGGAGAGACGCTACAACAGTCACCACCCCAGTACCTCTCACAGGCACACTACAGTGGCCGCCTCGTCAGGCGCCACAACCCACCGCGGCCGCCACAAGCCAGGCGCCGCAATCCTACCACACAACCTTACCTCCTCGCAGGCACAACCTTGCGACTATCCACTGTGGCCGCCTCCTTCTGCTGCGTCGCCGTCAGTTCCGACAGCGCACCGCACACCGCGCGTAACACACATACAGCCCGGGGCCGGTGGCGGTGCGGCATCACCCACAGGGGCAGTTCCTCTCCCAGAAGTCCCCCCCCCCCCCTGCCTCCCACGAGCCAGGAGACGTCTATCTACTGGCCCCGCCGTTTCCCTTCGTCGGCAACCCCCACAGCCGGCAGCCCGCGCGCGACCTCCTCCCTAAGATGTCTCTAACCCCCACTGCCCTTGGGCGCCACGCGGCACCTCCTCTGTTTTTTCTGCCTTTGTCCCGGGGCCATACGCAGCCAATCACCATTCAGTGGCCACCATGCAGCGACGAATAGGAATCCTTGGCAAAGAAAGACGTCACCCCCGATGAAAACACTGCCTGTGTTTGTAACACTGCCCTCCCCTCACAAAAACTGGCCGACCTCGGCCAGCCAAAACTAAAAAGAAACAGAAAAAATCTAATACATGGCTTCATGCACATATAACACAAAATCCTCAAATGAAGGGCAACTCGCCCATCATTAAAAAAACCCACCTTTTACCAAACATTACCACCCCAAAGCTTCACACTGCAAGTCCCTCCACGCCATCCACCACCGCCCTGCAGTGTTGGAAGGTCACACCAGGCCGCTCTCCTCTTCCAGGCGAGACACACCAGCAGGAACACAGCTGCAACCTCAACCAGGCGCCACAAACCACAGGGGACTTCTTCCACCCTTTGGCCCGCCTCAGAGGTAACCACGGCCCAGGAGTCTTCACATTCCACTGGGCCTCCGCAGCTCTAACCCGGCTCCACTGCTCCAGTCTCCGCGGGAAAGGCGCCATAACTTCCCGACAGACGATGCCCTCCACTGCAAGGCGCCGGTGACGGTGCGACAGGGCTTAACAGCAGCACGCTGTGGCTGGCTCTGCCTGGTAGCGGGCAAGGTGCATCCCTCCATCGTCGTAACAAGCATTTACTGCCACCTGTACCAGCTTCGGCGGGGGCCACACACTGCAGAGGTAGCTTAACTGCTCGTCAACCCCCCGAAAAAGCGGCAGAGGCGGTTAGGGGTGCGTCCACTTTTTCGTCCTGGCGCTCCGAGGCCTCCAATGCTTGCGGTGCGGCCTCCCACGCTCACTCCAGCGGCGCCTCTTCTTCCGGTGGTTCCATGCCGAGGCAAAGTGAGCGGGTTTCTTGCCCTCCAACAGTGGGCTCTTGATCCGCACCCGTCTGGGCGTCAGGCCACCCACAAGGCCTTTCACGCCGCGCAGGCCACCAACCAGGTCTTTCTTCCCGCGCAGGCCACCAACAAGGCCTTTCACGCCGCGCAGGCCACCAACAAACTCCTGCGGGCGTGCATTAGGACCCGCGCGACGAGGCGGAGACTCGCGTGAGCTAGGTGGAGTGGGTAATGTTACCCTTAGTCACCCCTAAAAACATTTTCTGTGGAGTGATATGATTGTGGTCCCGTAAATTAAGCGAGCATGTTGATGAGGCGGAGAGCAGGTGGAGCGAGGTTCTCTTTTTGGGTGGACAGCTTGGTGGCTGGGTGTGGAAGCTCCGTGGGTGGCCACTGTTGGTTGGAGGGGTAAAAGGAAAAGAAATTTTGTTGGGGGTTTGTTTTGAGTTGTTGTGTGTTGCTTGGGTGTGTTTGCCTTGTTGTATGTTTGGGGGAGGGGGGGGTATGGTAGGTGTGTCGGAGGTGTTGGCGTGAGCATAGCTCACTGAGGGTGAGGTGTTGGTGTCGGAGGGGGGTGGCGTGAGAAAGCAGCTCACTGTTGTATGGTGTATGTGTTCGAGGTGTTGGCTTTACAGCAGCTGGTTTGTTGGAGGCGTGTACCCTGGTGTGTGTTTTGTGTATGTCTTGACTGCGTGTAAGCCTGATGGGGGGTGAGGGTTGTGCTTAATTTGGGGCGATAGCCTTATGGGTGAGGGTTGGATGGTGTTGGTGGATTAAATGTTTGGACTAAAAAGGGCTACATAATTTATTTTTTTGTTTTGTCATATATGATTATGAAATTATAATTGTTAAATAGAGAAGTGAGTCAATATTGCCGGGTGGTTGTGAGATGAGTGTGGTTGTGAATGGGTGGGGGGAGTGAAAATCTAGTTAAAACCAGCGGCCCGGGAAAACTTCTCTAAGGGGAGAAGAAAGGTACAGTGTTAATTTTTGCAAATTTTACTGTGCAGTTTTTTGCAGAAAGGAGCTGCGTGGGGTGAAGGGTGGCGGGGATGTAACAGATTTTTGGGGGCCTTCCGGTAAAATTTTTGATCTTGTGTGGTACCAGTGACCACGTGGAGCCATACCCTACCCTGCTACCCTCAAACCCCTCCAACCCTGCAAAACCCGAAACCCCGCCATAGTGGAACTCTGCTGGCTTCTATCTCTGCACTTCAGTACGGGGTAACTCTGTACACTCCTATATTTATGATGGAGGGAAATGGAACTTTAGGTTCATCGTGAGGTGCACTACCTATATCAGTGTACCAGGGGGGTTTAAATAAAATTAGCAGAAAAATTTGAAATAGAGTTGATATTGGGCTCAAGGAGGAATGCGAGAAAATTGTGAAAAAATTAAATAGACTTGGGTGTTTAATGAAAGCAGGTAAAGATGAAAAAAAAGGATATGGGGAAGGGAAAGAGCCTGGAGGGGGGGGGTAAATGACTGATAGTGACAAGCTTTCCAGGGGCTGGGGTTGAGGGAAATGAGATCAGGTTGCGAGAGAGAGAAATTGGCAGTGAGGATAGAGGCAGAAGTTGAAAAAAGAAAGGGTAGAGGTTGAAAGAGAAAAAATTTAAAACCCGAGCAGGGGTGCAAAAAAAGAAATGGAAGAACAGTGGTGGTCACAGGGAAGATAAAATGAGGGAAAAATTTCATTTTTGCCAGAATTTTTGGAGGAGGGAAACAAAAAATCCTTTTTTAAATTTGAAAAGGTGGAAATATTGGGGGTTTGGGCCTGGGGATAAAGGGGGCTTTTTTATACAGAAAAAATTTAAAGGTAAGCAAGGAGCTTATGCGGTTTGAGTGAAAGGGAATGTAATAAATATCAGGTTTGTAAGGGGCCCGGGTTTTAAAAACTGTAGAGTGGACCCTAGATCTATAGACAGAGATTCAGAAATTTTAAAAAAACACCAAACTGCAAAATTTTTAAAAATGGCCAAGAGTGTGTTTTCAATATGAAAAATGGTTAAAGCAAAAATGTAAAAAAAAAGGAGGACTTAAGGCATTTAAATGGTTTAGAAATTTTAAAATAATCGAAACCAAGTTGGGGATGAAATTTAACTTGTATAAAAGTTTGGATGGAGGCGGGCTAAGGCTGACCTCTTGAGGGGGCCTACGGGCTTTGTAATTCAGTTCAAGGGTTAGACTTACCACCAGAGCTGGTCTGGTAATCGGCTTTAGGGGTAGAAAGGGGAACAAAAATTTTTCATTTACAAGGTATCGAAATGAAAAATGCTGGGGAAATCAAGTAACTAGTAAATCTATTTTTTGGAGGTAATTTTCAGATCGGGCATATATTCCCCCCCTCCCAAGAAAAATAATTCAGTAATGCTCCAAGGCAGATCATCCTTGATTAGATTTAAAAATGTGGTGATTTGGGACACCTAAGTATATTTGTGGCAACCAAAAAAACTTTCCCCCCAAAGTCAACTTTGGGGTAAACGGGGACATGGAAATTAAATGTTATAGGTAAAATTATTCAAAGGGGCAGGACGACGTGTCCAGGGAGGATGTGTAGAGCAATTGCCAACCAATGTTAACACTGAGAAGAATTTTTACCTGCAGTTGATTTTGCCCTTTTATTACAAAAAGGCAGATGAATTAGAGATGGTCAAGGGAAAAAGTAATTTTGAGGGGTACAGGGCCAATTTAAATCTAGTATTAAGAAAACTGGAATGGGTGAAAAACTTTTACAGGGGTGAATTTGAGGTTAAAGGGATAGGTCTGCGGAATAGTCATTCCCCATTCATCATGTGGGCTTAAGAGTGGGTTTTCACAGGAAAAGTGAAGGTAGGTAAATAAAGACTTCAGTAACGTGTAACATCTCCTGGGGGAAAGATTTGGCGGGTGAAAAGTAGTCCCTCCCCTGAGCTTATTTAGATCCTTAATTAGTCGGTGATACATTTTTTGATCCTGAATATGTAAGGTTTTAAGGAAAGGTAGAGGAGAGTATACGTTCCAGCATGTGTAGTGACAAGAGCAAGGCCAAGAAAAAGGGGGGCGTGAGATGGACTTAACGTCATTTTTTGATAAGTGGGTCCCACATGGAGGTTAACAGGGGAAAGGGGACACTAAATGTGAGGGAGGGATTTTTGTCAGATTTTTTTAAAAGGGGGATTTGACAAGTGCCAATGGGAAGTGAAGTCTAAAATCTTTGTGGATGAGGGAGTGAGAAAAGGGGGCTTCAGTGAGGATTGGGGGTTTATGGGAGAATGAAATTTTAAAGAGGGGGGAGGCCCACTGATAGCCCAATAAATGATCATTTGGATGGTGAAGACTCAAATTGTTTTTCCCCAGGAAATATAGAGAGAAAGTTTTAGAAATTGGCTCTGAAATAATTGGTCTGGGCATTTAGGGGTAAAAAACATTGAAAAAAATTACAGCTCATTTTTTTTGGCCAGGAGTAAAGAAAGTGTAACTGAATATTGTAAAAATTGCCATGTGTGCCAGTGGTAGGAAAACCAACAAAAATATATGAAAGCACACTGTGTCCTATTCCCTTTGTGGGGGAGCCATTTGTAGAATATGCATTGATATTGTGGGTCCTCTTCCCGCTTTTAAGAGAGGGAACCATATTTATTGACCATAATGTGTTGGCTCTAATTTTCCCCAAAAACAAAAGCATTGAGAAATTTTCATGCTAAAGTTATTGTGAGGAGTTGGTGAATTGTTTTTTGTGGGTTTTGGGCTTCCCAAAGTAAAAACAATCGGATCAGGGGTAACTTCCTTCAAAATTGTTTATCGTGTTACAGGGGTTGAAAAAATTAAAACAAAAAATTATCAATGCCTACCCCCCGCAGTCACAGGGGGTTAAAAGGTTTTTACCCGACACTCAAAAAAACTCTGGGACATATTGTATGGAATTGGGGTAGGGATTGGGATAGGGTGTGCCTTACACTGTTTGCTTTTGGGGAAAGCTATACAGGAACAACAGGTTTCCCCTTTTTTAACTTGGGTATGGGGATGGGTCAAGGACCATTGAGGATGTTGAAGGAGAAATGGGTTGGAAAATTAAATGTCCCAAGTTTTGGATATTGCAAAATTTAGAGAACTGATAGGGGGTAGGAAATTGCTGTGAGAACTTGAAGGAATCTCAGAGGGGTATGAAAAATGGGATGATGAAAAGACAGAGAGAGAGATTTTTTAAACCTGGTGACAAGGTATTGGTGCTGTTCCCCTCAAGTAATCAAATCCTTTAAATGCTAAATACTGTGGGCCTTGGGTAATTGAGAAAAGAAAAGCGATGAAATTATTTAGTAGAAACTCCAGGGGGACGCAAAGGGAACAGCTAGCCTGTAAATATGTTGAAGCATAATTGACAGAGAAAGATCATGGGGTAGATGTTAATAATATAATTTTTGGGAATGTTGTGAATCCCGAAAAGGTGATGTGACATGTATTTAGTCAATGTAGGGGGGAGGGTTTGGAGAAATCAGTATATTTCACAGTTTTGGAAGAGAAGTTTTAAACATTTGTGTCGGGATAGAAGGGGAGGTAAAAAAAATTATAAATGATTTTAAATCTTTGTTTCCTGATGCCCCAGAAAACAATGTAATTGTCATGAGAGAGATTGAAAAAGTAGCCCAAATTAAAACAAAACCCCTACAGAGTGACCCCCAAAGAGAAATAATGAAAAAGAAATAGAGACATGTTAAAAATTATTTAATTGAACATAGCAATAGTCCATGGGGTTCACCCTGTGTGTTGGTCCCTAAACCTGGAGGGAAGGGTTTATGATTTTGTACTGATTATAATCAAATAAAAATTATTTAATTGAACATAGCAATAGCCCAAATGGAGTTAAACCCTGTGTGTTGGTGCCTAAACCTGGAGGGAAGGGTTATAGATTTTGTACTGGACTATTGCTATGTTAAATTTAAAAAATTTTTTTCAACTGTACTCTACTTCTTTTCTCATTATCTCTCTCTTCTGGGGTGTCACTCTGTATGGGTGTTTTTTAAATTGGTGCTATTTTTTCCATCTCTACATCATGTACAATTACATTTGTTCTTCGGGGAGCATCAGGAAACAAAGATTTAAAATCATTTATAATTCTTTTTCCCTTTCCCCTCCTCTCTCATCCCGACACAAATGTTTCAACTTCTCTTCCAACTGTGATAATACTATAATTATAATTATACCAACGCGCGTCTGTTAAAATTACTCGCGGGGAGTGAGGCGATCCTTTTCAAAATGCTTCGTCTATAATTGACAAGTGGCATCTGAACATTCCTAAACGGTCTTGATGGACTGCCCGTGCTTTAAAAAAGCTGCCATATGTAGGATATCTCTCTGGGAAAGTCACTAGGCTGCTATAGAGTACATTTTCAAAATTTCCCCCATATGGAGCGTCGGTTATGATTCGGCGAAAAATATTTTGGCGCGTACTGTACATGGGGGTATATCCAAGGAAAAGAATACCCTCCCTGTGTGGGTTGTCACTAGGAGTTCCCGTGGTGTAAGGGGAAGCACAGCGCCCGGCTGCGGAAGGTCCCGGGTTCGATCCCCGGCGGTGCAACCTTTATTGGTGAAACCCCCTACTCTAACATGGCGCAGTGAGTTGGGTCGTGGATGCACATTCCCCGGTCAGGCCTGCGGGAGGCAGCCTTAGGGGGAGATGTGTGGGTTGTCACTAGGAGGTTCCCGTGGTGTAACGGGAAGCACAGCCGCCCGACATGCGGAAGGTCCCGGTTCGATCCCCGAGCGGGCAACCTTTATTGGTGAGACTCCCTACTCTAAACACCTGCTAAAGGTATTCTTGATGATATATATATACCTTCGTACTCTAATCCATTTACCCTTAGGTATGGTTACAGCTTATAGGTATAAAAGAGGAGTTCAGGTTTTTAAAGTTTATTTTACTTGCTAAAAGGCTTTTCAAAATATATAAAAACATAGAAATTAGCTACATGTTACATACATACATGCAGAAATTTAAAGTATGACTGAAAACAGCTGTGTCATTGCCAAGGTATGACTTCAAACGACTCTATATATATATATATATATATATATATAATAATATAAGCGAAGTGTGTGTGTGTGTGTGTGTGTGTGTGGTATAGGTTCCGCCCCCCGTGGCGGAATCCCATCATATGGCACAGTTTTGGAACCAGGTTACCGGGGAAGGTTTTAAGCCCACTTATGTTTGATCCGATCACTTTTATTTATTTTATATTTTTAGTAGCCTATTAGCGAGAATTGTGAAGAAAAAAATGGGTTGCGAGAATTGAGGAAACCTTGATGTAGGGTGATGGATAATGGGTAGTGAATGGGTGGGGTGATGGGTAATGGGTTGGGGTGAGGGGTGAGTGAATGGGTTGGGGGTGATGGGTTGGGGGTGACGGGTGATGGGTGAGGAATAGGTGGGGGGTGATGGGTAATGGTGAGTAAAGGGGTGTGTGGTGATGGGTAATGGGTGAGTGAATGAGGGGGGTGATGGGTATGGGTGGTGAAGGGGTTTGGGGGGTGATGGGTAATGGGTGAGTGAATGGGTTGGGGGTGATGTGAAGGGTTTTGGCTTTTAATACATACATTTCTACATCCATGATTTCAGGAAAGCTAGAAGGGGCTATCTGGAGAGTCTGTGTTTGGGGGGCCTTCGGCCCACCAAACACAGGTGGTGGGCCAAAGGCCCCCCAATAGCCCTCCGCAGGAGCTAGCCAAAAAGTCCACCCGGGGGGCGGCTTTGGGCGGCTAGTAGAGTATATACGGGCAGGAGATTTTCTCTGAGACAGATCTCGTTAAAATGATAGCTAGTTCAGCGTTTATTATCTTTTTAAAGATATTTTCTCTTTGTCTTAAGAGTGGTTTTTATTCTCTTTTGTAATCACTTTTATGACTTCGCCGTACTTGTCATGTTTGCTGTCGCTGCATGTATGAAATCGCGATACAGCAAACATGACAAGCTACGGCGAAGTCATAAAAGTGATTACAAAAGAGAATAAAACACTCTTAAGACAAAGAGAAAAAATCTTTAAGAAAATAATAACGCTGAAATAGCTATCACTTTTAACGATATATATATATATAATGAGCCTTGACACAGTCCTGTGAGGCAACACTGGCGTGGCATTGACCCTTTTTTCTTTAGATAGAAGTAGGGGGGCAAGAGATACTTGTTTTAGCGTGACGGAGGAAGCGTCAGGTCTGGCGGATTACAGTCCAGTTATAACCATTTCAACTCTCAAAGCGGCAGACGCTCGTCGCGCACCTTGCTTGATTGACGGGAAATGTTTATGAATATTTTCTGTCGTCCACGTAATAATCCTGCTAAAGGGATTGCTTGATAAATACTAGCAAAACGATGTAAACTGGATTATGCAAACGTTTTTATAATGTAATAATATCAACATGAAAAACAATATTGAAAAAGATGGATAATTTGTGATCCGAAAAAAAAAACTTAACAAATTATATAATATCCCTACAGTTATTTCGCCACATGACATATTGGTCGTAGAACACCATACAAATGTAATATCACTTAAATGTAGTACTGATACCATGTGATCCTTATCAATAATTACCGTTCAATATAAATGTATGTTCAAGCGACTTTTTTTGGGG
>JACEEZ010003511.1:0-21171 GCA_016584305.1 Chionoecetes opilio | reverse complement strand
ACCCACTGTGCTGGCTTCGTATCAAATCTAATGCGCAACTCTGTTGTCATTCCAAATCGAGTAGTCATACGTAGCATCAGCTGTTCTTTCTCTTGGGGTCAACAATTGATGGCCACCAAATAACTTTCCCCCCTTGTAAAACTGGAGTCCCCAAAAAAAAAAAGCCCCGCACCAAAAGTTTCACCCAAATCTCTTTTTCTCTTTGCACCCAAAAAGGGGGCAGGGTTTGCCTCACTTTGTCCATGGCATACAAAAGCATTATGGCATGGCCCTGGCATTATTCATAAAACAAATGAGGTTTTTTTTTTTTAAGCACTCCCTGTTTTTGGGGCTAACTGTATGTATAGATTCCCGACTTTGGGAATCTTCTGTGTCTAGTATGTTGAGTTATCATATGTTTAATCAAATAATGTGCGATTTTAAAGGTAAAAAACGGTCTTTTGTTCTGGGGGGCTTTAGGGACCTCAGGGTAACTTCCTAAAATTATGTAAAAATATTTTTAGACATAATATGGATAGAATAATGGGAAAAAATTCCTAGGCAAAATTTCAAAGAAATTTTATTTTATGGACAACCCAACCCCACATACACTGAATACACCCCACAGCACCTCACTACATGACAGACACCTCACACACCCTGACAGACACCTCACATACACTGACGAACTTCACATACATTGACGACATCTCAAAACATTGACAGACACCTCACAGACATTGACAAAACCTCACGACACCTCACGGACATGACAGACACCTCACAGACAATTTTACAGACACCCCCGGAACTGACAGACACCTCACGACATTGACGACACCTCACGACACCTCACGGGCACTGCAGACACCTCATGGACATTGACAGACACCCACAGACAGTGACTAAACCCTTTCAGACACTGACAGACACCTCACAAACGATAGACACCCCACGACATTGACAACACCTTTTTTAAAACACCTCACAGCCTTTCGAACCTCACAGATATTTACAGCCCCCTCACAGACACTGACAGACACCCCACAGACACGACAGACCCTAAGAGACACGACAAAACACCTCACAAAAAACTGACAGACACCTCACATACATTACAGAACCTCACATACACTGACATACACCAAGGGAAAACTGACAGAACCTCACAAAACATGGGAACACCTCACAGACACTGACAGACACCTACTATATTTTACAGACCTCACAGATACTGACAGACACCTCCCTACACGACACCAAATCCGCACTGACAACACGAGACACCTCACTTTTCACTGACGACACCTCACTACATGACAGACATCTCACATACATTTAAACCTCACATACACTAACAGACACCTCACAAACATGACAGACACCTCACATACACTGACAGACACCTGCATACACTCACAGATACCCCACTACACTCACTGAACCCACAGGGCACTGAAGACACTCACAATATTTATAGACCTCACAGAACTGACAGACACCTCACATAACTGCAGACATCACAGACACTAACAGACACTGAGCACCCACTTTTCAGACCCGACACCTCACAAACACTGACACACATCTCACATAATTAAATACCTCAATACACTAACAGAACCCACAGACATGACAAAAACCTCACAACATGACAGACACCCCGCAACACTCACAGATACCTCAATACACTCACAGACCTGACAGAACTGAGACACCTCACAGACACTGGCAACACCTCACATACACGACAGCCTGAGCACCTACAGAACTGGGAGAAAACCCCCACAGACATGATAGAACCTCACAGAACTGAGACCCTCACATACCTGGCAGACACCTCCAGACACTAAAGACACCTCACAGACACTGACAGAACCCCACGGCACGACAGACACGAAACACCCACAGACACGGGGACACCCCACGCCTGACAGACACGACAGACACCAAAAAACCCCACATCACGGCAAACCCAAGACACTGGAGACACCTCACAGACACTGGGCAACACCTACAGCACAGACAGCACTGAGACACCCACAAAACTGACAAAACCTACAGACACTGACAGAACTGAGACACCTCACATACATGGGAACACCTTTTACAGACACTGTCTTTCATTAGAACACACAGCCTGAAAACACCTCACTTTTTGGCAGACACCCCCCCAAAGACCCTCCCGAACTGAAGACACCCACAACCCCTGAGGAACTCCCAGACACTGACAGACACCCACAGGGACTTTCCCGACAATAACACCTCACGCCTACAAACACTGTACACTCACAGCCCTGCAGACATGAACACCCAACGCACTGCGACCCCTGCACTGACACCACATAGAACTACAAAACGACAACACCTCATATACGGGGAGAACCTAAAACTGAAAGCACCCTTTAAATTACCCTGACGACGCCTCAAGACCCACTGCCAGAACCCCCCTACAGACAGCCCGCTCACAGCAGCAGGGGTAATTTAGGCGGGGGTTACGCGTCTCCTGCTTGGGCCCCTAGCAGGGGGAGCGGGGATTTTTTGCTCGGGGGGATCAGAGTTGTTTCTCTATGATATTTTAAAAATTTTATTAATTTATATTTTTAATTTTTATTTTATAATATTATATATATTATTTATTATTTTTTTTCTTATTTTGGGAGACACTTGATATTTCAGGGTGAAAAGACACTCGTATCTTGGGGTTTTTTATGCGAACGTTTCGCCAAGGCACTTGCATCATCGGCTAAAAATAGTTAAAAATTTAATATACTGCAAAGCTAAAAGCGAACATCAAAAAATTTTTTCCAATTTAAACAATAAATATTCCTTATTACAAATTACAAAACTAATAATAAAATATAATTTGTACTTAACGGACCTTGGTTTTAAAAGCGTCTGAGTTGGTAGGGGATGAATGAACACTATTTTCGTGGGAAACATTCAGCTTGTGTGGGCGACGAACCGGAGTCGGGCAAATCGATCCCAGTGATAATCTTTTGAGTATATGTATTGGTGTAAAGTGATTTGGGTTTTAAGATCAGGGGACAATGTTTGTTTTTTGGGATTCTAATAATTCACTGGGGTAGGTCCCTTTGGGATAGGATACTAAAGTCTTTCATAAAAAAAAGGGTGATTAAATAATGTGAGTGTGAGCGGATTGCAATTGCAAGGGTAAAGAAATGGCGACCATACGTGCAAAAACCCCTTTATGTCAAAAGCCAAGGGTTAGTTCCTTGTCGTCTCGCCGACGTTCTAGCGTTACAACTAGAACATTTGAAAATTCATAAATTTATGTTAAAAAAGGGTTTTTAGGTAAGAGTCTTTATATTTGAAATGATTCTTAAGGTAATGAATTAGTAAAATAAATTTAAATTTGAGTTAGGAAGATGTAACTTAGTAGATCATTGAGGTTTTTTTTCGAATGGTGAAACTGAGGGGCCCGAAAATTGTCCCCTGTCTGACCCCTATCTGCCCCTAAATTTTAATAACCAACCTTCACCAATACATATACTCAAATGACTTCACTTTTTTCCCCCCCCCCCCGGGTTTGATCGCCCCCCCAAAAAGAAATGTTACCCACGAAACTTTTTTCACCTCTACCCAAACCCCAAACAAAACCCGGTCCGTTAAACAAATTTTTTTTTTTATTAGTTATAATTTTTTGATAAATTAGGAAAATTTTTTTGTTACCTAGGAAATACTTTTTTTGATGTTTTTTTAGCATTGGTATTTAATTTTTAATATTTTTTCTGGAAGAAAACCTTTGGCGAAACGTTGCCAAAAACCCCAATATGACGAGTGTCTTTGTCACCCTGAAAATGGGAAAATATACATTTTAAAATTTTATATATAATATATATATAAATATATATTATATAATATATATAATATAATATATATATATGAGGTATATGGGGTATCTAAAAAAATCGAAAACCGCATACACAACCGCAACTGCGGTTTTTAAAAAAAACCCTCGCGATCCATCCAAAAATAATATATATATATTATATATAATATATTATATATATATATATATATATATATATATATATATATAATATTATATATAATATATATTTTTATTATATATATATAAAAACCGCAACCCATTTGGGGTCGTGTATAAATCAATAAACTTTGGGGCATCGCCGGTGGGCGCTTTGCCTCGCCCCCCCACGACGCCACTCCCGGGGGTCACCACGGCGATTCCCAGCAGGCTCCTTCCCCATTACAAGCAGTCCGACAAAAACAAAAATTTTCCCCACCACGAGCCTTGGGGCCCCCCCTTGGCCCCTCCACCCGGATTGTCTCTTACAATAAACCCCGGGGGAAGGATCTTTTCAGGGTAGGTGCCACTGCCATATACCCGAAGTTGGCGCTGAGGACTATGCAGGTAATAGGCCTCGATTCAGTCCCTTTGAATCGCTGATTTGAACTTATTCACCCCAGCGATACCCCAGATTCTGGAAGACACTTTTTTACCAAGGCTTTGATTCGTCTCTTCAAGTCACTATTAGTGTCCAGCCTCAAACCATAGAGTAAACAGGGATCACATGCGATTTGAAGATCCGGTCTGGGGTCCTCCTGCACAGGTACCGACAACGCAAATACTCCCGCTGACGAGTCCATAACACCGGGGGCTATGCCAATCCGTCGTAAAAATCTACTCCCGCCGTCATTAAAAGGACTGCGTACCAAGGTTTAAACTTTCCAAGATCTAAAATGTCCTCGCCACACGCATAAACAGAGTGTCTGCTTCATTAGAAAGTCTCCAAAAAAACCGGACCTTGGCTTGAGCCAGGGACCTCAAGTCCAAAGGCTTTGCCTCTCGTGCCCCCTCGAGGCCATCCCCCAGGACTCCGCGCCCCCGCAAAGATACTGCATCATCGCAAAAACAAGATCAGTGATCTTGGGTTCCCGAGGAGCTCCACAATCCTTTTGATCTACAACCTTGTCCAATCCCGTCCATACAAGCTTTGAAAGGAGGGGGCAAGGACGCACCCTGCCTCACCCTGCTTTCACGGGGAAAAAAGCGGGATACCCCTGCCCCAAATTTCACAGCACTCTCAGTCCCCAAAATACGCCCGTTTACCCAACCAATATCCTTGCGGAACCCCTCGAAGTCCAAAAAGATCCCAGAGTGACTCACGGGTCCCACTGAGTAAAAACGCTTTTTGAGATCAAAAGGTTGAAGCACCCCTGTCGAAACTCACGTCGGCGTTCCACCAGGACACGAAGGTAGGAACGGTCCGTTTTTTGACTTCCCGGGCGGAACCCAGCTGCTGAGGTCTCTGAGCTTCACCAGATACTGCGAATTCGTGTCAGCAATAGTGGGCAAGCCCCTTGCCTGGCACGCTGGGGCGAAATACCGCGGTAATTTTTGAGTCCTGACGGCCCCTTTTCCCTTTCCAGATAGGACGACCAGCCCCTTTTCCATCGGGAGGAATGGTACCTGATTTCCACACGGCAGTCGGACAACATCAAATATGGCCCCCCCCCCCCGCCTTTGGGGTTCAAACCCACTGTTTCCCCCCAACTTTCCACACCTTACTTGCGGGGGGGGCTTTCCAATGGGAGGAGGCCCCCTCCGCCCCTGGGGGGCCCCCTGGGGGTACAGGGGGGTGCGGGTTTCGTTTTTTTTTTCTTTTGTGTATTTTTTTTTTTTCCCCCATTGGGGGGCCACGCCTCCGCTAAAATTTCCGGGGAAAGGAGTTGCGGTTTTTTCCGTCCCAATGGGAAAAGGATTTCCCCGGCATCGGCCCTCCCCCGGTAACCCCCCCCCAAACTGGTTTTTGTGGAAGCCTTTGCCTCGGGGGGTTTTGGGGGGGGTCCCCCCAACCGGTTGGTTAGGGGGGGGCCCCCGGTTTGGGTTTCGAATTTTTTTCAATAAGTGTAGGGGTTTTTGTGTTTTTTCTCAATAATTGTGTATGCGGTTGCAGTTGGGTTTACAATTTATGACAACCGCATTTTTGGTTGCAGTTGGGGTTTATTAATAAAAGGGAAAAATGCGTAATTATAACGGGAATTTACGTTAAGTGCGATTTAGACACTGTTACAAATATATACTAAATACCTTAGTTCAGCACAATTTTTGAGACACAAATCCCGGGAAAATTAAGTCCGTCAATAAAAAGAAACTATACTTATATGCTATTATGAATTAGGGAGGCGGGGGCCCATAGTGTTAGCGCCACCAGGTGGCTTTCTCGAAGACCGATTTCTACCCCGAGTGAGACCCAAAAAACCACTTAAAGTATCTCTGCTCCGCGAGGGGCCTAAGAACACCCACATCCCCCCCCTTTAAGTCTAGCTTCGATTGCAAAGTGCATCGGAGGACACAGTGGGGTGGCATGAGCCCTTAATTACAGGCGCCCTTTAAAAAAACCCTGCCTGCCCACCACGGCGATGGCCCAACCCTCAGCCCCGGGCCCCCGGCCCACTTCCCCCGGGGGCCCCAAAAGGCCCAAATATGAAAAAATATATAATAAAAATATATATATAATTTTAATTTATATATTATATAATAATATATATTAAAATTCGGCAAGAGCAGCTGGCAAAACCATGAGGGACCAAAACCCAATTTCATCAGGGGGAACCCACGAAGAACTTACCTTCGAAGTTTTTTTTTTGGGTGAAGGTAACATAAAATCCATTTGAATTGCTAGTATTCATAAAATATAAAGAAAAAAGTTGAAAAAAACAAACAACGGGTTCATCCACTTTCTGGAACCCGTGGCTGGGGCAGCAGCACCCAATCAGGGACCCTGTGAGGGGGGGACAATAGCAACGGTCCCTTTCTTTGGTAATACTAGTAGGGGTGCAAGGACACCTTGGGGAGCCCCTATGACCCCGGGTGCCCTCCTAGGGGTGCTATCACAGGCGTGGGAGCTGCCCTGTCTTCTTCGGGAAAGGCACAGGTACAGCGGATAACGGGGTGTTTTGATAGGGGCCCGGGGCAGGAAATCGGCCGCCGCCCATTCCCTCCGCCAGCGGGACCCCCTTTGGTAATTATTTAGAAAGGAGAGCGAGGATATTTTGGGGGAATCATATGATCCTGGTAATATCCATGGTGCTATCGCGGGCGTGGAGCGGGCCAATCTTTTTTCCAAAAGGGACAGGTGGGGCGGATGACGGCGGGTTTTTAAAAGGGAGGGCGGCGGCGGGGCGGCCGCTCTTTCCTCCGCAAACGGTAGGTTGGGCGGGGTTTAAACTTTTTTATTACTCGTTATTATACAATTAGTGATTATGGTTGAGATGTTATATACAAGGTCTTATCTAAATCAATGTAGCCCCGTGTGTACCTTAAATACGGGTGTTTTAAAAGCTTTTATGATGAGGTCACTGGCTGGGCTTGAGTGATTGAAACGTTCTTGCCAGGGGTTACCACACCAAAACAAAAACTATTTACTTTTTTAAAACCCCATATAACGCATTATGCATAAAAATTTAGCAAAAAAAAAAGGTAAAAAAGGTCTTTATTTTGGGGGTCCAAAACGAGTTAATACATTTTATAGTGTTTCCATGGAAAAATCTGTTTGGGTTTTTAGAACAACTTTTGGAACAATTTTGTTTGAAAAAGGGGGGCGTATAAATAAGGTATATACGGGTAGGAAATTTTTTTCTGAGACGATCCGTTTAAAAAGGGTTTTGCTAGTTAGCGGGTTTTTCATCTTTTTTCAAGATATTTTCTCTTTGTCTTTAAAAGTGTCTTATTCTCTTTAGTGATAAAATTTTGACTTCGCCCAGCTGGCATTTTTCGTATCGCGATTTTTGGGCATGAAAACCCTTTCTTTACAGCCCGGGGAGAATGTTTTCTCCACAGATGTAAGGGGAGCATAATTTAGGTGCAGGGGAGGCCCCACTTAAAAAATGTCTTTAACCCGGGCCCCGGGGTGTGAGTGGGGGAAGCTGATTTTTTGTGACTTCTGTCCCCCCTTGCTTTTTGGGTTTTGTGGGGGGATGTCGCTACCCTTTGTTTTTTTTTCAAGCTTGGGAAAGCCTTTTACCCCGAGCTTGTACGTTAGCTTGGGTTGATATTTTTTTATTAAAAGCTTCTAAACTTGGAAGCGCCGACTTCTGCGACATGTGGGACCATTTTGTATTTTTTTCAAAAAAAATCTAAAAAAATACCACTAAAAAAAACACGCATCACCATCACCAAAATTTTTTTTAGAAGAAAATACAGAAATGGTCGGGGGGAAAATTTTTTAAAAATAGGGGAAAAAACCCCCCTTAAAATGGAAAAACCCAAACCAAAAACAAAATGACCAGCTACCCGGCCCAAAAGTAAAAAAAAACACCCAAAAGAAAAAATTTTAAAAAAAATAAAAAACTAAAAAAATTTTAAAAAAATATAATATATATATTATATATAAAATATAAATTTTTTCTAACTAAAATTATAAAAATTTAAAAATTTTATATTTTTTCAAAAAAAAAAAAAAAAAAAAAAAAAAAATTTTTTTTTTTTTTTTTTTTTTTTTTTTTTCATATTATTTTTTTTTTTTTCTTTTTACTTTTTATCCTTATTTTTCCACCTTAATCTTTTTTACCTGTATTTCCTCATGATTGGGACTCCTTTGGGATGTATTGAGGCCTCTTATAGGCTACGTGCGAAAAAGAGTTGATATAGACCCCTCGACCCCCCCCCAAAATTTTGTGTAAAATTTCCTCGAAGCTTTCTTTCTAAACGAATCGACTGCAAACCCCCGTAAAAAAACTGACAAGAAAGTATGCAATAATCTTTTCATCTAGGTGATGACTATATTAATATAATAAAAAACCAAAAACAAAAAAAAAACATGAAAAAAAAATTTCGCAGCATTTACGAGGAAAAAAAAACGAATGCTTTTCGAGAAAAAATAACATAACAAATTTCCTTTCGATAAAAAAAAAAAACCCAAATTCTTTTTATGATAAATTGAATGAGTGTTTTTTTGTTATATATTATATAATATATATATAAAATATATAATAATATTTATATAAATTTTATAAAAATTATATTTTTATTTTTATGGGGTTTTTTATATATATATATATATATATATATATATATATTATTATATATATATATATATTATATATATATATATAAATATTATATTATATATATATTTATATATATATAATATAATATATATATATTATTATTATATAATATATATAATATATATATATATATATTATATATAATTAATATAAAAATATTATATATATATATAATTATATGAAAGAAAAATATATTATATGAAATTGTTATTATATGATATGATAGATATAAAAAAGATATTTATATATAATAAATATATATATATTAAAATATATATATTAAAAATATATTATATTAAAATATATATAATATATATATAAAATCTTTAAAAAAGTGAAGTGTTTAGGTTATTATTTTTTTCAAGAATTTTATCTTGTCTTAAGAGTGTCTTTTTCCTTTAGTGAAAAATTTATGACCGCCGTAGGGGTATTTTGTGTATTGCGATTTTTTTTGGGGGTCATGAACCATTTTCGCAGCGTGAGATATTTTTTTCCCCTCGATGTAGAGGTGAGCATGTTTTAGGTCATCTGGCACATGTCGACCATTTCTGTTTTTTCTTCTAAAAAATTTCTGGTGAGGGTGATGCCGTTTTTTTCTGTAGGTGTTTTTTTTTAGTTTTTTTTTTGAAGAAAATACAAAATGGTGACATGTGCGCAAAGTACGGCGATTTCCAAAGTTTAGAAGCTATGATATAAAAAATTTTAACCCCAAGTTTAAGTACAAGGCATGGGAGCTACAAGCTTTCCCAAGTTTGAGAAAAACAAAGGGTAGCGAATCCACCCCACAAGACAAAAAGCAAGGAGGAGCAGAAGTCACAACCAATCAGCTTCGCCCACTCACACGCGCGGCCTTCAGACACTTTAAAGTAGGCCTACGCCACCTAAATTTGCCACTTACACTGGGGAGAAAACATCTCTCACCGCTGTGAAAAAAGGGTTTCTGCCCCAAAAAACCCGATAAGCAAAATGCCCAGTAGGGCGAAGTCAAAAACTGACATAAAGAGAATAAGACACTCTTAAGACAAAGAGAAAAATATTGATAAAAATGATAAACGTAATAGCTACATTTTTAAAGAGATCTGTCTCAGAGAAAATCTCCCACCCCATATACCTTATATATATACGCCCTCAGTTTTCGAACATAATTAGTTCCCAAAAGTTGTTCTAAAACCGAAACAGATTTCTCCATGAGAAACACTATAAAATGTTTTAAACTCGTTCTGGACCCCAAAGTAAAGACCTTTTTTACCTTTTAGCTAAATTTCATGCATAATGCGTTATATGGGTTAAAATAGTAAATAGTTGTGTTATGGTGTGGTACCGTGGCAAAAAACGTTTCAATCACTCACTGCCCAGCCAGTGACCTCATCATAACAGCTTTAAATCACCCGTATTTAAGGTGACACACGGGTGCTACTTTGATTTAGATAATGACACTTGTATATAACATCTCACCATAATCACTAAGTTGTATAATAACGAGTAATTAAAAACGTTTAACCCTGCCCAACCTACCGTTGCGGAGGAACGAGCGGCCTGCCCCGCCGCCGCCTCTTTCAAAACCCGCCGTCATCCGCCTCCCTGTGCCTTCCTGAAGAAGATTGGTCAGCTCCCACGCCTGCGATAGCACCATAGGATATTACCAGTGATCATATGATTCCTCAAAGTATCCTCGCTCTCCTACTAAAATAATTACCAAGGGGTCTCCGCTGGCGGAGCAATGGGCGGCGGCCGATTTCCTGCCCCGCCGCTATCACAACACCCCGTTATCCGCTGTACCTGTCCCTTCCTGAAGAAGACAGGTCAGCTCCCACGCCTGTGATAGCACCATAGGATGTCACCAGGGATCATAGGACTCCTCAAGGTGTCCTTGCACCCTACTAAGTATTACCAAAGAGGTATCCGTTGCTATTGATACCCCTCACAGGCTCCATGATGCTGCTGCTGCTGCCGCAGCCACGCTGCCAGACGTGGATGAGACCGTTGTTGTATTTCAACTTTTACTCATATATATGAATACTAGCAATTCAAATGCGATTATATGTTACATTCACCCAGAAAAAAAAGCTTCGAAGGTAAGTGCTTCGTGGGTTCCCGCCCTGATGAAATTTTTATGGTCCATCATGGTTCTGCCAGCGCTCTTGCCGAGTAGCTTGCTCGCAACCGCGTTATCATACGGCAAAACCCGGGGCAATATGAGTTTGAAATTATGTTTGGAACCGATTTGTTTAAAAAGTGAGGACGTTCGAAACCCGAGGTTTGAACTGTTTAAATAATATATAATATATATATATATATATATTTTATATAGTATTATATTTATATATAATATATATATATATATAAAATGTATATATTACATATTGGCATATAGCGCCTGTAGGGATTGACCTCCAGGGATGGGATAGTAGGCCGTTGAGGCTCACTTGAGGGCTGAGATGGTTGGCCATCGCCGTGGTGGCGCAGGCAGGATTTTTATAGTGACGCCTGTAATTAGAGAACTCATTTCCACCCCACTGTGTCCTCCGATGCACTCGCAATCGAAGCTAGACTTTAAAGGGCAGGGCATGTGGGTGTTCTTAGGCCACTCGACGGAGCAGAGATTTCTTTAAGTGGATTTATGGGTCTACTCGGGATAGAACTCGGGTCTTCGAGAACGCCACCTGGTGGCGCTAACCACTATGCCCCCGCCTCCCTAATTCATAATAGCTATATAAGTATAGAATATACTTTATTATGACAGTACATATAATTTACCGGTATTTTTGTTCTGCAAAACTTGTGCTGAACATAAGGTATTTAGTATATATTATGTAACAGGGGTGGCTAAATCGCACTATAACGTAATATTCCAGTTAATAATTACGCATTTTTCCTTGTATATAATAACCGCAACTGCAACCAAAACTGCCCGGGTTTTCATAAGTATGTTAACCGCAACTGCAACCGCCCTAACCCAAATTTTTGAGAAAATACACAAAACCGCATAACATTATTGAAAAAATTCAAGGGGACAACCGCAAAACACAAACGAGTGTGGACCCTCCAAACTGACAGCTTCCAACACCAAGGGTGGAGAAAGGAGGGGAAAAAGGTTGGAAGGGTGCCCCCTTTCCCTCAGGGGGAACCCTTTTAAAAGGGGGAAAAATTGAAAGGGGGAAAAGGGGGAAATCCCCCCAAAGGGGAAAAAATTTTTTTAAATTTTTTTTTTTTAAAATTAAAATTTTTAAAAAAAAGGGGCCCCTTCCCCCCAAAAATTTCCGGGTTTTCTGCCCCGGGCCGGGGGGTTGCCCAATTATTGGCCCGGAACCATGCATGGCTCAAAACCCCCCAGCGGGGAAAAAAAAATGGGGTTCCTAGGTTTTCCGGTGGAACGGGTTTTTTTACGGGGGGCTTGCCCAGACCAAAAGGGGGGACCCGGGGACCCCTTTATCTATCTTTGGGGTTGGGGGTTCCCGAAATTGGGGGTAAACCGATTTGGCTGAACTGGGGAAATTTGGGGGGAGGTGCAGTTTTCTTCCCTTTGGATGAGAGGGGGGTTTGCCCCTCCTTTAAACTTTTAGGGCTGGGTATGGAAGGTTTGACAAGTGATTTTTGGGACCCCCGGAAACACCAAGATCACTGATCTTTTTTTTCCCGATGAGCAGTAATTTTTGCTGATCGCTGGAGGCCCTGGGATGGCTCTCGAGGCGCGCACGAGGGGGCAAACCCTTTGGGACTTGAGGTCTCCTGGCTCAAGACCAAGGTCAGGTTTTTGGGGGATTACAGATAAGGCACTGTTAGCGGTGGCGAGGACATTGAGATTTTGGAAAATTTTTACATCCTTGGTAGCGCAGTCCATAATGACGGGTACGTCAAGAAGTCTTCGACGGATTTCATAGCCCAGGTTTTGGGCTCGCTCAGCGGGAGTATTTTGTCGGGCCTTGCAGGGGGAATAACCCGGCTTCAAGTCGCATGGCCCCCGTCTTTTTCATGGTTTTTGGGCATGGACACTAAATAGTGATAAGAGAGAAAACCCAAATTTTTTAAAATTTTGCGGGGAAAAAAAAAAATTTTAAAAAAAGGGTTTACGGGGAAAAAAGGGGTTTTCTAGGAACCCCCTTGGAATGGGCAGGGACCTACCCGAAACCCCCTCCTTATCGGGGGACTTGGACCCCCTTTTTTTTACTCAGGGTTTTGTGAACATGGACACTAAATAGTGTTTTTGAAGAGACGAACCCATGCCTTGGGTAAAAAGGTCTTGGGCCAGAATCAGGGGGTATGCGGGATGAAAAAATTGTCCAATCACCCGTTTTGCACCGTGAGACTAAATCGAGGCCATTCCCTGCATAGTCCGTCAGCGCCAACTTCGGCTAAGGGGAATGGGGGCACGCCCCCTGAAACCGATCCTTCCCATCGGGTTTTATCTGAAAGAGACAACCCGGCTTTGGGGGAGGCCAAGGGGGCCCAAAAGGGCCCCTCCTTCCCCCGGGGCAAGTTGATGTTTCTTGTCGAGAGCTGTTTGGGTAGGGGAAAAGGGGAGCCTGCAGGGGAATCGCGGTGGTGACCCCCGGGAGTGGCGTCGTAGGGTGGCAAAGGGGCAAACGCGCCCACCGGCGATGCCCCCAATGTTTGATTGTTTGATAAAACCCCGAAACCCCCCCGGGTTCCCGGTATATATTTATAATATATAATATATATATAATATTATATATAATTATATATATTGATATATTTTAATTATAATATATTTTAAAATTTTATATATATATATATAAAATTTTAAATATATTAGTGATGGATCGGGGAGGTTTGGTTTTTTTCCCCCCGCAGTTCCCGGTTTGGGTTTTATGCGGTTGCCCGTTTTTTTTCAGATCCTCATATACCCCCTATATATATATATATATATTATTAATATATTATAAAATATTAATAATATATATTTTTATATATATATATATATATGTATATACCCGATTTTTCAGGGGACAAAGACACTCGTCATATTTGGGGGTTGTTTATGCGAAAACGTTTGGGCCAAAAGGCACTTGGCATCATCAGGCTAAAAATAGTTAAAAATTTAAAACCCGCAATGCTAAAAAACGAACATCAAAAAAATTTTTTTGGAAAAATAAATATTCCTATATTTTAAAAAAAAAAAAAAAAAAAATTAATTTTTTACTTAACGGGAAAAATTGGGTTTTTTTTTTTGGGGGGGGGAAAAAAATTTTGGGGAAAATTTTTTTGTGGGGGGAAAAAAAAAGGGGGGAAAAAAAAAAAAATTTTTTTTTTAAAAGGGGTGGGGGGTTTTTTTTAAAATCAGGGGGGGGGGGGGAAATTTTTGGCCCTTTTAGTTCCCCCCCCAAAAAAAAAAAATTTTTTTTTTTTCCCCCGATTGCCCGACTCTCGGTTCGATCGCTCCACACAAGCTGAAAGTTACCCACGAAACTAGTGTTCATTCAGTCCTAAACCAACGCTTATCACCAAGGTCCCCCTTAAATACAAATTAATTTTATTTATTATTATAATTTTAGTAATATAGGAATATTTTTTTGTTAATTAGGAAATAATTTTTTAGATGTTGCTTTTTTAGCATTGCAGTATATTAAATTTTTTTTACATTTTTAGCCCGATGATGCCAAGTGCCTTTGGCGAAACTTTCGCATAAAAAACCCCAATATGACATGTCTTTGTCACCTGAAATATCAAGAGTACTACCAACTAGAAAAACCAACTATATATATATATATTATAAAATATATTTTTATAAATTATATACAATTATTTTAAAATTTTATTATTATATCATAGAGAACTATACTCCTGGTGCACCCCGACACAAAATACCCGTCGCCATCCGTAGTAGGGCCAAGAACAGGAGAGTGTTAACCCCATCGCTATCAAATATAATCGTCAATGTTGTGAGCTGTCGTCAATGTATGTGAGGTGTCGTCAGTGTCTGTGAGGGTCTGTCGTGTTATTTAAAAGGGGTCTTTTAGTATATGTGAGGTGTCTGTCAGTATATGTGAGGTGTCTCTCAGGCTGTGAGGGGTCTGCCCGTGTATTGAGGGGTCTTGGGGTCTTTTAGTGTCTGCAGTGTCTGTGGGGGTTTTGCCCGTTCTGTGAGGTGTTTCAGTGTCGTAGTGCCTGTGAGGTGTCTGCAGGGCGGAGGTGTTTTTTAGTGCTGTGAGGGGTTCCAGTGTATTGTGGGGTCCAGTGTCTGTGAGGTGTCTTAGTGTCTGTGAGTTTTCTGCCCTGTCTGTCAGGGTCTCAGTGTCTGTAGTGTAGTGAGGTGCTGCCAGTGTCTGTGAGGTGTCTCAGTGCTGTCATGTCTGTGAGTGATGTGAGGTATCGTGATGATGGAGGTGTCTGTCAGGTATGGGAGGTTGTCAGTTTGGGGTGTCTTTAGTGTTGTGAGGTATTTCAATGTATGTGAGATTTGGGGCATGTTTTTGAGGTGCGTCAGTGTAAGTGAGGTGTTCAGTGTCTGTTAGTGTCTGTGATATGTCTGTCAGTGTATGTAGGGTTGTCAGTACTTGAGGTCTATCAAAAATGTGAGGTGTTTAGTGTTGTGAGGTGTCGGAGTGTAGGAGGAAAACTGGAGTGTATGCGAGGGTCTGTCAGGTATGTGAGGTGTTGTCAGGTTGTGGGGTCGTTAGTGATGTGAGGTATTTCAAGTATGTGAGTGTCGTCAGTGTATGTGAGGTGTCTGTCAGGTAAGTGGGGTTCAGTGATTTTTAGGTCTGGATTTGTGTGTCAGTGTATGTGGGTGTCTGCAGTATCTGTGGGTCTGAATATATGTGAGTTCTGTCAGTGTCTGTGAGGTGTCGCCCAAGTCTGTGAGGTGTCTGTCAGTGCCCTTTTTGGGGTATGTCAGTGTATGTGAGGTGTCTGTCAATGTATGGAGGTGTCTGTCATGTTGGAGGTGTCGTCAGTGTCTCTTTGGGGTCTGTCAGTGTCGTGGGTGCCCGTCATGTCTGTGAGGGGTTGTCAAACTGTGAGGTCTGTCAATGTCTGTGGGTTTTCTGTAAGGTGTTGCAATGTCTGGAGGTGTTTTTATCAGTGTATTGAGGTGTCTTTTCAGGTCTGTAAGGTGTATGTCCTGTCTGTGGGGGTCTGCAATGTCCATAGGTGTCTGTCAGGTCCCTGAGGGTCTGTGAGGTGTCTGCAAAGTCTGTGAGGTGTCTGTCATGTCCGGAGGGGTCTGTCAATGTCTGTGAGTGTTGTCAGTGTCCTGATGGGGCTGTGGGTTTGTCAATGTCTGTGAGGTGTCTGTCAAGTTTGTGAGATGTTGTCAAGTATGTGAAATGTCTGTCAGTGTATTTTAGGTGTCTGTCAGTGTGTGGGGGTCGTCAAATTATTGGGGTTCTGTGAGGTGTATGCAGTGTTGGAGGTTAGGGTTTCCCAAAAAAAAAATTTCTTTGAAAATCTTGCCCAGTGAAGTTTTTCCCCTTTCATCCCTATTTTGTCTCAAATATTTTTTACATAATTTTAGGAAGTTTTCCCCAGGGCCTCAAGTCCCCAGAACACAAGACCGTTTTTTTCCTTTTAAAACGCAAATTTGCTATTAACATATGATAATCAACATACTAACACGAAGAGTTCCAAATCGTGGAATCTACCATACGCTTAGCCCAAAACAGGAGTCTTAGGCAACTTTTTTTTAAAAATGCCATCCACATTTTTCCCCATGGCAAAGTGGGGGAACCTCCTTCTTTGGTGCAAAGAGACAAGAGATTTTGGTGCAACTTTTGGTGCTGGCTTTTTTTTTTTCGGGATCCAGAAAGGAGGGAAAGTTACTTGGTGTGCCCCTCAATTGTTGACTCCAAAAGGGAAAAACACAAGCGATCTACGTATTTTACTATCGACTTTGGGGCATGACAGGGCAGAGTTGCAGCATAGTATTTGATACGACAGCAGCAACAGTGGCGTACACAAAAGCAAAACCAAGTTATTGAAGAACATTTGGGGTTTGAAAGCTGTATATTAGCATATCGACCCAATGTTTTAATTGTTGGGGTGCTGTCGGAAAATTTTGTTTGTGCAATTATTGGACCAGAAATAAACTATTGCACAATTTAAAGGGCTTGGCAGTATGGCAAAGAACTTCCGACAAAAATTGACCCTCGAAAACAACTGGTTGCTACAAATTTAAAAAGAATTGTCAATGACTTTCTGCCTGCTACAAAACCCAAAATTCGTTGCTTTTCCTCGTGACACTACCGTGAGTGGTGGAGAATACGCTAATCATCTTGGGTGAAACTCCACCGCGTGGTATCCACTTTTTTAAACCCAAGTGCCTGCATCAAGCCCGCTGGTGGCGAATAAATCTATGCGGAAAGACGTACATGTTCTCGGGGTTTAGACACTGGGGTTGGGGGAAAGGAAACTTCGACACTAGGAGGAGTTTCAGAAGGCAGGGAACAAAAGGGTTCGTAAGAAGAGAAGAGGAGGGGTTTAGTTAAAAAAAAAAAGGGAAAATTGACAAAAAAAAAAAAGGGGTTTTCTTGAAAGGGTTTCTATACAAACGTGGAGATTTAAAAAAGATAGATTTTCCCGAGGAATTAAAAGTGGAGAGGATTTTTATATAAAAGCATTAACATGGTTTTATTTTCAGGAAAAGGGATTCATCCGGAGTCGAGATAGCTGGGATAAATTATTTTAAAAGGACAGGTAGGCAACGAGGAGGGGGTTGCCTTTTTGCAAGGATGCTTTCAGTGTTGTGTTAAATGTTATAAAAAGAAATAAATCCTAGATCTATTGGACAAATAGAGCGATTTAGTTAAAATGGGGGGGGTGGGGGGGAATTTAGATAATGGGACCATTATGAGATCAGATTTAGCTGAAAAGGAGTTGGAAAATTAAGTGGAAATAGGATCAAAAACCCTTTTTTGAAAGGCCCAAATTTTGCGGGATTAAAAAGACACCTGGGGGTTTTTAAATAGAGTGTGGGATGGAGGAGAAAAAATTTTCCCCAGGACAGGGCGATACAGGGGAAAAGGGCCAATTATGAAGGATTTGGGAAAGGCACCTGGAGAAATTTGGCGGGGCCCAGATATGGTAGGGGGTCGGGGGCTGAGGAGATAATTAGAGGGGTTAGACAGGGAAGTGAGGTCGGGGTGAGGGAATTTAGAGAGGTTAAAGGGGAAGTGGGGTCGGGGGGGCCGGGGATGATTATATCTCTTTGTAAGGAATATAATTGACGGACAGAAAAAAATTTTCCCTTATAGGGAAAAAAGGGCCCGAAAGAATGACCCAAAAATGGATTACACCAAGTTAAAAACACAACATTGAGTAAAAGAAACATCTTTTTTTTAAGGTTCAAGGCGGGTTTGGGTAAACAAAGAACAGTAAACGTGATGGCGAGACAGTGAAAAAATTTAAAAATCGAGTCTAAGAACAATTATGAGATTAAGTAGTGAAAGGCGAAAAAGGGACCCAAAGGGGTTCTATCAGGTTATAAAACAAAAGAAAAGGGGAAATTATTTGGGGCCCTTTAAGGTCAGGACGGGGGTGAGGTTTTTAAATAGGGATGAGGATATGTGAGGAGTCTAATGATTATTTTTTAAAGTTTTTTTTACGAGGAGGTAACAGACGATACCTGATAGTAGCAGAGTTCAAGGAAGCGATAAGGGGAAACTCAAAGATATTGGATAACTAGGGAAAAGGTGGAGGAGGGTAAAAAAAAATGAAAACTTTTAAAATCGCAGGACCAATGAAGTTACCCGGGGTATTAAAGGAATGAAAGGAGGTTGTTGTGAGTCTTAGTGCACATTTTTGGGAAAAGGGTTGAGATAGGCATTGCCATTTTGGGGAGGAAGGAAATGTTTTTCCATATTTAAGAAGGGAGACAGAGGACAAAAGTAAAATTTTCGACCCGTAATCTAACCGTGGGGGGAAAATTATTGGAATCTATTTTTGCAAAAAACATTAGAGACACTTAGAAAAAATATTTTGGATAAAATGATTCCAACATGGATTCACCAAGGGTAGTCAAGTCTCACCAATTTTGAGTTTTTATGGGAAAAAGTTTATGAGAGGGAAAGATAATGATAAGGATTAGATATAATATATCTAGACTTTAGAAAGGGCTTTGAAAAGTCCCACACGAGCGACTCTTAAAAAAAGGGTTCGGCTCATGGTATAGAGGGGAAGGTTTTTCTTTGGGATAGAGTTTGGCAAGTAATGGAAAAAAAGGGTTAAATTTAATTTTTCCTAATCTGAAGGGGACTGGTGAAAAGGGAGTTCCACAAGGGCTGTTTTGGGCCCATTATTATTTTTGATTTACATAAACGACTTGGATGGGGGGATTAGAAAAGTGATACAGCAAGTTTGCTGATGTACTAATTAGGTAGGATTATTGGATCACAGTGACGTAAACATTTGGGGGGGGATTAGAAAAACTTAAGAGTGGGCTCAGAGGGCGAGGAATTTAATTTTTGATAAATGTAGGTTATGAATTTTTGGTAAAAAAAAACCCGGGTAATAGATACACCATAAGCAAAAAGATCGCTGAAAAGTAGAAGGTGAAAAAGATCTTGGAGTGAGGTTGAGCCCCGACCTCCCACCCAGGAAAAATGTAAAAGGCCCGAAATAGAGCTAAAAGAGTTTATGATCCATTAAAAAAATAAATGGGAAGTTATTCGCTTTTCTCCGCGGGCCTATGAAACGGGGCCCAATGGTGGAATGTTTTTAAAAAAAAAGGGTCCCAAAAGATAAAGGATGCGAATTTTAAAGGAGTTGATTTACATGTGATTGAAAAACTTGGTCCCCACGGGTGACCCTCAGGGGAGTCTTTTCGTTTGCATTTTCAGCAAAATGCCAGAGCCCAAACAGCTGAAACAAAAAATGGCTCTGGGCTGGGGACCCCGGGAACCAGACAACTTCCCCCTCGGCAAGCTTCTTCGAAAAAGTTGCTGGACAAACTTTGAAGGTTTTATGGAACGAACCCCACTCAGTGTTCCGCATTCGGGATGTAAAAACGGATTGGCTTGCCAAACCATCGAGCAATGGTCATCAGCCCTGCTTTTTCTCGATGCTGAACAATTTGTTCGTCGGGTGAAAGTTGCAATGATGCGCTGAGCGCGGAGTCAAGTTGATCTGGGACTTTGCCAAAATACTTCCCAATGACCCCACAGAAAAGATCATGGTGTGCGGGGGTGTTGAACAAAAGGGAAGCAGAAACCCCAGTTTTTGAAAATAAAACCTTCCCATGAAGTTGTAAAGCATCCTTGGACAGCTGAAATTTCGCAGCGCGGTGTCCGCGTTATTGATATATTTCTGACAAAAATGTGTAATGGTCATAAACTTTATTCATTTTCATTTTTATTATTCAAAAAACAAATAGTTGCCTAACCTCCCTGTTTTTGGGGCTAACTGTATGTATAGATTCCCCGACTTTTTCACTCTTTGTGTCTATAGGTGAGTTTTCATTGTTGAATAGCAAATAAAAGTGCGGGTTTAAAGGTAAATACGGGCTTTTTGTTCTGGGCTTTGAGGGGCCTCAAGATAATTTCCCTTTAAATTTTGTAAAAAATTTTTGAAATAATTTGGATAGAATAAGGGAAAAAATTACTAGGCAAGGTTTTAAAGAAATTTATTTTATAGACACCCCCAAGTGAGACGTCTGTCAGTTCTGTGAGGTGTCTGTCATTGTTGTGAGGTGTCTGTCAGTGATGTGAGGTGTCGTGGACGTGAGATGTTGCCCGTGCCCGTGAGGGGTCTGTGAGGGTATGTCAGTTTTTTTTAGGTGTCGTCCGTGTCTTCAAAGTCGTGAGGCGTTTTGTCAGTTCTGGAGGTTTGCATTGTCTGGAGGTGTCTGTCAGTGTTGTGGGTGTTGTCATGTTTTGAGGTGTCTGTCAGTGTATTGTGGGTGTCGTCAGGGACTGTGAGGTGTCTGTCAGTGTCTGTGAGGTTTTTTGAGGTGTCCCCCAGTTTCGTGATGTTGACAGTTTTTGGAGGTGTCTGTCCGTGTCGTCAAGTCTGTGGGTGCTGTCAGTGCTGTGGGTGTCTGCCAGTGGGGCCGAGTGGGGAGGAAGAAGAGCAAAAGGATCCAGGAAGAAACCAAATTTCAGGGGAAGAAGGAGTAGGGAGCAAAAAGTGACTGCGTCAACGCAATCCCCCCTGCCCCTTAGTTAACAAGTAGGGAAAAAG
>JACEEZ010003510.1:17500-24483 GCA_016584305.1 Chionoecetes opilio | reverse complement strand
TTTCCCCCCCTTGCCCCCCCCCCCTTTTCCCTATCCTTTCCCTCTCCTACCCTACCTTTTTCCTTAGCCTTTTCCTTCCCTTCCCCATTCCCCCCAACCCCCCCAATTCTTTTAAACCTTTCTCATTTTCCATTAACTCTTCCTTTAAATCATTCCTCCTCTCTCCTTCTCTCCCTACTCTCCATTCTCTTATAGTTAACATTCACACATTTCTCTTCCTCCTATCTTTTTCCCCTATTTCTCTTGATCAAAAAACCCATTCCTGATTCCGTCAAAAAAATCTCTCCTTTTCTCCATTATCTCTTTCCTTTAAAATTTCAATCCTTCATCTCCTCCCATTTGCTTTCCCTTTTACCCTCCCCTTCCCCCTCCCTCTCCTCTCCCATCCCCCCTTTCCTTGCAGACAGTTTATGCCTAGGGTTCCTTCTGTTGTCCCCCCTAAGTACTGTTAAGATACTGTGTTCATGAAACTGTATAGGCTGTAATGGAAAGGCCGGCTCCTGCTTGCAAATATCTTTTAAGGATTCCAAAACCCGCACACATTATTATTTGTACCCATGACGTAGTGGTGGTGGTGGTTGTGGTGGTGGTGGTGGTGGTGGTGGTTGGTGGTGGGGGTGGTGGGTGTGGTGTTGGTTGTGGGGGGGTGGGTGGTGGTGGGGGTGGTGGTGGGGGTGGTTGGTTTGGTGGGGTGGTGGTGGTGGTGGTGGTGTTAATTGGTGGTGGTGGTGGTGGTGGTGGGGTGTGGTGGTGAAATGGTGGTGGGGTGGTGGTGGGGGGTGGTGGTGGGTGGGGGGGTGGTGGTGGGTGGTGGGTGGTGGTGGGGTGGTGTGGTGGTGTGGTGGGGGTGGTGGGGTGGTGTGTGGTGTGGTGTTGGTGGTGGGTTGTGGTGGTGGGGGGTGGGGGGTAGGTGGGGGGGGTGGGGGTGGTGGGGGGGTGGTGGGGGTGGGGGTGGTGGTGGTGGGTGTTGGGGTGGGGTGTAATGGTGGTGGTGGTGTGGTGGTGGTGGGGATGGTGTGGTTGGTGGTGGTGGTGGTGATGGTGGTGGTGGTGGTGGTGGTGTGGTGGTGGTATGGTGGGGTGGGGTGTGGTTGGTGGTGGTGGTGGTGGTGGTGGTGTGGTGGGTGGTGGTGGTGGTGATGGTGGTTGTGTGAATGGTGGTGGTGGTGGTGGTGGTGGTGGTGGTGGTGGTGGTGGTTTGGGGGTGGTGGTGGTTGGTGTGTGGTGGTGTGGTGGTGGTGGTGGTGGTTGGGGTTGTGGTGTGTGTTAATGGGGTGGGGGGGTGGTGGTGGTGTGGTGGTGGGTGCGTGGTGGTTGGGTGGTGGGAGGTGGTGGTGGTGTGGGGTGGTTGGTGGTGGGTTGGTGATGGTGGGTGGTGTGTGGTGGTGGTGGTGGTGGTTGGGGTGTAAGGTGGTGGTGGTGGTGGTGTGGTGTGTGTGGTGTGGTGATTGGTGTGGGGTGGTGGGTGGTGGTGGTGGGGGTGGTGGTGTGTGGTGGTGGTTTGGTGGTGGTGGTGGTGGTGGTTGGTTATGGTGGTGGTGGTGGGGGGTAGGTGGTGGTGGTGGGGTGGGTGGTGGTGGTGGTGGTGGGTGTGGTGATGGTGGTGGTGTGTGTGTAATGGTGGTGGTGGTGGTGGTTGGTGTGTGGTGGTGGTGGGGGTGGTGGTGTGGTGGTGGTGGTGGTGGAGTGGTGGTGGGGGTGGGGGGATGTGGTGCGATGGTGGTGTGTGTTTTAATGGGTGGTGGTGGTGGTAGTGTTGTTGTTTGGTGGGGGTGGGTGGTGGTGGTGGTGGTGGTGGTGGTGTGGTGGTGCTGGTGGTGGTGGTGGAGGGCAGTGGGCTAAATGCATGAATGCTCGTCAAATCCCGGCAGGTGGAGATTCCCGACCGTCGTATCTCCACCGGTGGGATAGTCAAGAAATGCCCGGCCAGTGGAGATTTGGGCAAGGGCGTACCAACACAAGCGAATCCAAGGCGGCATCCCGTATTTTGATGTTTTACACCTATTAATTCCTTTTAAATAGCCTAATTTATTTATTTCTGCCTTTAAAAAAAATAGCTTGTTAGTGTTCGCCACTTATCTGGGCGTTGATGTAGAAAAAATGGGCCTGAGTGAATTTTGTTGGTGAGTACTTTTTGAACCAGTTTTTTTTGCCAGTCGCCAAAAAGGGGAATATGGCTGACCCCCCTTTCCAAACCAACCGTCCGTCTCCCCCGTAACCATTTATCACAGTTCCAATTAATAAAAAGGCCTCCCCCACCAAATTTTTATTTTAATTAATTCACACTGTGTGCATTCACAGTTTTTGTAGGGCACGTTCGGTTTGTTAAAAAACTCGCCTGTTAAGGGTTTTGGGGGAAGAAATATTTTAAATTTAAGGGAAAGAGGAAAAGACAAAAAAGAAAGGCATGGCCCAACCAACCATTTAAAAAGAAACCCGCAAAAAAAGTGGAACGCAAGGGGGTTTTTTAAAAGTTTCGGGCTTGCCGCAAAAACCGCGATGCAACGGGTCGAGAAATTTTCTTGCATAGGGCCCAGGGAGGGCATGGAGGGTTAGGGGTATGAGTTTTTTTAAACGTTGTACGAGTTGGTTTTATTGTGTAGTAACTGTGAAAGTCTTAGGGGAGAGAGAGAGACCCGAAGCGAGAGCGAGAGCGAGGGGCCGAGAGCGAGAGCGAGAGCGAGAGGGGAAGCGAGAGCGGGGCGAGAGCGAGGGGGGGGGGGGGGGGTTTAACGTTCTACCCTCACTAAAAAAGCAAAATCACACCCATTCAAAACTAAAAAAAATAAAGGGAAAAATTTTATTGGTAAAAAAAATGTAAATAAATATATTAGTTTTTTTGGGGAAAATTAACAAAATAATAAATTTTTTAAATTAGCTACTTCTTTTAGATACTGTTTCCACACACAAAACACACACACACACACACAAAAACACACACAAAACACACACACCCCACACCACACACACACACGTATAAAAATATGATATTTTAGTTTCCTATCAGCATTTTCCCAAGTCAAATTACAAGGTTTTTTTTGACTTTTAAAAGCGCCACCACGCCAGGACAAAACCTTTGGGGGGCCCTCAAAACCGCTGCCCGAATCAGGGAGCTAACGCAAAACAACGTTTCTACCAATCGAGCCCCCTGACGGGTACCAAAACCAAAAGTATATCACTCAACACTCTGGGTTTTAAGATCGTGCTCGGGGTTGGGGGGAATGTGGGGATGGGCTGTGTGAATGTTAGGGGATGGAAATGTTATAAAAAGGGAAGACCCTAAAGGCCGAGAAATGAATGAAGGGAAAAACTTTGGGACGAATTTTGGATTTACAAAAAAACCCAAATAAAGGGGGAGGGGGTTAAAACTTAGATCTGAGACTTACAGTATACGGAAAGGGAAAAATTAAGCAGCAAAAAAAGGGGGGCGGAGTGGGAGTCTTTGTAAAGGCCCAGGAAGCAGGTTTAGATTGTAAAGGAGATGGGAGGGAGGAGGGTGGAAAGGGGTGGGTATCAGGGCAGTAGGGTCGGGAATAAAAGGTGGGGGGAAAAGGAAGATAAAGGAAATTTTTGGTGAAAAGTGTTTTACATGACAGTGGAAGGAACAGGAGCGGAGCCGAAATAAAAGGAAGTATAGAATTGTGAAAAGGGGTTGTGAAACAGAATGGAAGTAAAAATTTGATTGGGAGGGAAAACATAAAGGGGTCACTTTTGGTTTTGTTAGGGGGGGAAAAAATGGAAATGGCCAATTGCTGTTTGGGGGACTTTGCAAGGGGGAAATGAATTAGAAATTTTGAATTTGGACCCTGGCTGAAGGAAGGGGGACCTGGGGGGAAGGGAGAATAATCTCCAATTGATTTTTTTTATGTTAGTAAAACCGGGGAAGGCTAGAGAAGGGGTTGAAAGTATGTGGGGATGGGGAAAAGGGAAAATCAAAGGGAGCGAGTGCCATAACGCATGGTAAGGGGTTTTTATGGGGGTGTTTAAAGGGAAAAAAGGTAAAAACGTGAAAGGGGGGAGGAATGGACTTTGGGAAATTTAGAGTCAGACGGGATTTTTTCAGAGAAGGGGGTGATAATGAGGATGGAAGCGGGGAGAGAAGGGGTTTGGGGGCTAAAGAAGGTGTGGGATGAGATGAATGAGAGTTTTTTAAGGAAGCTTAACAACGTGGCAGAAAAATTACCCAGGCAGAACAAGTAAGAGGAAAATGGCAGGACAAGAAAGGTTTGGGGGAACAAAGGGATCGACAAGGCCAGGGGAAAAAAAGGAAAAAAGTCAAATGGGAAATGTAGGGGTTGAGAAAGAATAGGTCCCAAAAAGTTTAAGCTGAAAGGGGTAGAGTTTAAGAAAGGGGATGGGAAGAGTAAAAGTAAGCAAAAGGGGGTGAAAAAGGTTGGTGGGAAGGCCCCGAGTGAAATTGAAGAGAGAAAAAAAACAGAGAAAAATTTGGGAAAAAGGGGAGGAAGGAGGTAGGGAATGTATAAAATTCTTGGAGAGGGAAAAAGGAGTAAGAAAACAGGGAAAAGTAGAAAAAAAAAGTGGGTGAATGGCAGGTCACTAAGGGGGAAAAAAAGGGGAAAAGGGCCCCCGCTGTAGAAGACTTCTTTGGGAAAAATATTGGGGGTGTGAATGAGCCTGTAGGGACCCTTTGGGAACGTCCCCTTGGGAGGAAAATAGGGGGAAAGGGGGAGGGAAAAAATTAAAATGGGATGAGATTTAAGGGGTATGTTAAGGAAACTGAAAAATTTAAAGGCCCCCGGAAAGGACGGTATCCCGAAAGAATTTTAAGAGAGGGGGGGTTTAGGGGGGTAATTTTAGGGGAAAAAGCATGAGTTGTTTGGACAATATGGGGGAAAAAGGAAAGGGGGGGCCTGGTTCCGGGAAAGACAGTAGGGACCCTCATCATAAAGGGGGGACCCAAAGTAGGAAAAGGGGAAATTTAAAAAATTTAAAGGCCCCAAAAGCGGTATGTGACACGGTATGTAAGAAATTTTTTTGTGGGGGGACTGAAAAAAAAGACTAGGTGAATTTTGGAAAAGGGAAATAAAAAAAGGAAAGGGTAAAGCCGAAGGGGTTCAGAAAAGACAGGAGAGGTGAGGGGCAATTGTTTGTAGTGAAGGGAAATGATTTAGAAAAACAAAAAAGGGAAAAAAGAAGAAAGAAATAAACTACTTTCTAAAATTTGAGAAAGCGTAAAGGGCAGAGTGGATAGGAGAAGCATGTAAGGTATTGGAGGGCGATTGGCCCTGAGTGAGAAGGTTGTTTTAAAAAAAAAGCAGTAGTTTGAGAACACACAGGCCAAGTTCAGTATGGTGACCCGGACTGGGTGGGTGAATAAATAAGAGAGGGGGTAAGACAGGGCTGGTCCCTTTCTTTTCTACCCCTTTTTGGTTTTTATGTTTGAAGGAAAAAGGAGTGAAAAAGTGAAGCGTACAGGTCTGGGTGTGAAAATTTGGGGATGAAGTGTTTAGGTAATGGGTTATGCAGATGATGTTGGGGGGCCTTAGTGAAAACCCCAAAGAGCTACCCAAAAGATTCGAATGCTGTGATTTTTATTGGGAAAGGGGCTTCAACGTTAGGCTCAGTAAGGAGGAAAAGTCCAAATGTTGGTGGGAATGGGGGTGACCCCTGATGATGAAGGATTTGGGGTGGTGGGTGGGGAATTTAAATAAAAAAAACGAAAGATTTCAAGTAAACTGGGGTATTTGGTTGGAAATAAAGGCTGGTTTAGAAAACTTTAAAATGAGAGGATTGCTAAAACCAACCAGTGGGTTGGAAAGGCCCAAAGGGAGGTTTTCCCAAGATGTCGGGGCCCAAAAAGTAAAAAAAGTGGTGAGAGGAATGGGAAAAGGGGGGTGGCAGGTTTTCCCCAGCATTATGTAAAGGGGCCCGGAAACAATGGTGTGGTCTAGGGAAAGGGGTTGGACAGATTGGAAGTAAAAACAAAACAAAGCAGGCAAAAATAGCAAAATTTGGAAGGGCCAAAAGGGGATGTGGCAGGGAAAACGATTGAGGAGACTGGGATGGAGCACGTTCAGAGAGGGATAGCAAAGGGAGGGAATGAGGTACAGAGCTAGCCCCAACGAATGGATGACAGCAAATGGGGCAAGCAAGGTTTGGGGGTGGAATATGTATGGGAAATTTGGGTGAAAGGGCTCAGTAAAAGGGGAAAAATGGGAAAAAGGGGAACTGGGAAGTTTGGACAGGAGTGAGAGACATGGGGGGTATGGGTGTATGCAAAAAGGAAAAAAAATAGGAGGGGGAAGAGAAAGGGGAAAAAAGAAAGGGGTGAGGGAATGAGGGAGGGAAATCAAAAACTGGAATTTGGGACAGGAAAAAAGGACCAGGGCCCCGGGATTAAAGGTTCTAGATGGTGGTAGGGGGGGGCCTACCCCTTTTAGAGCCAGGCCCAAAATCGCTGGAGGTAAATAGTCGTATGTACAGATGGAAAAATGATGGCAGCAAGGTGTGTGAGATGTGTGTGACAGGAGTGGATGAAACCGTGGAGCACTTGATGCTGGAATGTGAACGGTATGAGTATGCTAAGAACACAGATGTTGGAGGTAGTGGTAGGAGAGGTCGGAGTGGAAGAATGGCGAGAGATGAGAGACAGAGAGTGGAGATGGAGTACCTGCTGGGGTTGTGTGCTGAGTGGAGGAGTGACAGTCTGTGTGATGAGAGTGTAAAAGAATTCTTGGAGAACTCTTGGAGAGCACGTAGGAGAGAGCATGAGAGGCAGGGGGCCCCTCAGTGATGGGGGACCCCGTATGAATGTGATGCAGAGAGAGGAAGGAGGGGAAAAAGAAATCCCTAGTTTTGCTTCCCCCTTTTGCTTCTCTCCCAACAGATTACGTGTGTGGGAGAACGCCGGACCAAAGGCTTCACTGACAGCATCTGCTGGGTGACTCCCAAATCAAAATCAAGATCAAGATCATTGAAGGCTCGTATAAAAAGCAGCAAATGCCCTAACAAACCTAAACCTG
>JACEEZ010003510.1:0-7500 GCA_016584305.1 Chionoecetes opilio | reverse complement strand
GAGAGATGAGAGAGAGATTGAGGAGAGAGAGAGATGGAGGTAGAAGAGAGAGACGAGAGAGAGAAGAGGAGAGAGAGAGACGATGAGAGAGGAGGAGGAAGAGAGAGAGAGAGAGAGAGAGAGAGAGAGGCTATCTTAACTTCCTTCTCCATCTGTTTTATTTCATAGGTTTGTGTTTACGATGACAATAATAACAATGATGATGACTATGACAAAGATGATAATAGGTTATGACAGACAGACAGACAGACAGACAGACAGACAGAGATAGAGAGACATACATATAGACAGACAGATAGATAGACAGACAGACAGATAGACAGGCAAAGAAAGAGACAGATAGACAGGGTGATCATAATTGCATAGGTCAAGACAGGTCAATATCATAACGAATACAAGAGTTACAGTATTAAGGGAACGTTTCTGCGATAGATGGCATTACTATACAAGGTGATGACATGCTTTTCAAACTACTAACTACTCTTAAATAACTTACAAACTAACTCTAACTAACTTAACTCATTACTCTTTCTAAATGTAATAATACCCCGTGCAAGCCGTTTAGTGTTTACACAACCACCGAAACAAAATTAACGCAATTTTCTTCCACCCCCAAAAAATATTAAATAAGATGGACAAATATAAGAAAATGTTCTTTACTATGCTAATGTTACTAAGGCGAAGTTACCTACACCAACTACTAACTAATAAACATAATAAACGCGATTTCCTTCCACACAAAAATAAAGAAAGAAAGAACATAAGAACATAAGAAAATAAGGAAGCTACAAGAGGCCGTGAGACCTACACGTGGTAGTTCCTGTTACTTAACACTACTTACATCCACCTTTCATCCCATCCATGAAATTTTCTAGTCTCCTTTTAAAGCTCCCTATATAACTACTACTAATACCTGGACTGAGTCCATTCCAATTAGTTTACCACCTATTGTGAACCAGTTTTCCATATTCTTTTTTTTTAATTACGTTGTATTTTAACTTTCGATGATACGTTTGTACACTAGCATCCACACAACACAAGTACCTATACCAAGCTGCCGCCTTTGGGGGAGGTTCCGGTAGCAGAGTGGTTAGCCTCTCCGAACTGGCGTTCTCGGTGAACCGAGTTCCCCGATCCTCGACGAAAAACCAAAATATTTCTGCCCGTCGAAGCTGGCTAAGAACCACATGCTGCCCATCAACTACTACCTTGGATGAGTAGTGCATGGGAGGACAACAGGGGTGCGGATGAGACTCTAATCAAGGCGTCACTATAACAATCCGCCTGCACCACACGGGCGAGGACCAACCATCCACAGCCACCAAGTGTGACTCCAGAGCCTACATCCGAGCCCTGGGTCACCACTGCCTACAGGCCGCTATTAGGGCACAATGTAAAAAAACAAAAACAAAAAAAAAAAAATACATACAAAAAAGTTCCAACAAGTACCATACAACAAACAGTTCACAAGTACCATACATACAAAACAGTTCACAATGTACCATAACATACAAAACAGTTCACACAGTAACCATACATACAAAACAGTTCACAAGTACCGACATACAAACAGTTCACAAAGTACATACATACAAACAGTCACAAGTACCATAAATACAAGCAGTTCACAAGACCATACATACTAAAACAGTTCACAAGCACCTACATACAATAGTCACAAGTACCATACATACAAACAGTTCACAATCACCATACATACAAACAGTTCACAAGCACCATACATACAAACAGTTCACAAGCACCATACATACAAACAGTTCACAAGCACCATACATACAAACAGTTCACAAGCACCATACATACAAACAGTTCACAAGCACCATACATACAAACAGTTCACAGTGAATGTACCATACATACATACAGTCACAGTACCATACATTACCATACAGTCAGATGTCCCCAATGCAAAATCGTAACCTTAATCGTAAAGAATAAAAAACAATAGAAAAAAAAAATGCTTCCTACGAAACCACGCAAATTAGAATAAAAATAAATAAGATGGCATCAATGAAAAGAACACGCAATTATCTTTTTTTTTGTCTCGTTCTGTTCTCTCTTTATCTCTCTTCTTTTCCACCCCAAAAAAGAATAACAGAATAGACCAATCGAAAAAAAAATGCTCGTATAAAAACAACGCACAGAAGAATTCAAGCAAAAAAAAAGATTGGATTAAGAGAAAGAAATGAAATGGAATTGAAACTAATCCCATTTTGAAGCGTAACTTAAGCTTCCTGCCCAACTCCCACCCCGCCCCCCGCTTCCCCTCCCTGCCCTTCTGCCCCATACCCTCGCTCCTTTACCCCTCCTCCCCGCCCCTTGCACCCCCGTTCCCCCCTCCTGCACCCCCCTTCCCCCCCTCCCATGGCTCAAAAATGGGGTAGACGGAAAAGATTTAGATTTTTACCTGAACACTCGGCTGAAAAAAGATAAATGGACATATACGTTCAGGAAAGATCAGACCTGAAGCCATTCTATATTTACTACCAGTAAAAAATAAATAGTAATTTCTATTTAAAAAAAATTTTAAATAGAGAAAATAATCTATTGTTTGCAGTTCAGCGTCTATACGAGGAGGCATTTATATTCCAAATGTTTTTTTATTATATAGTTTTCCCATTGAAGTTCTTTACGATGCAAGATTGTGTACGAAAATATGCTATGACAGACCGACAGGAGAAAGAGTGATAGAGACAGACAAGATTAGAGATAGAGAGAGACAGAAAGAGAGAGACAGACAGATAGACAGACACAGAAATATCGACAGATAGACAGATAGAGAGACACAGACAGAAAGAAAGAGACAGAAAGACAGACAGACACACAGAAAGATCGACAGATAGACAGACAGACAGACAAATAGACAGTCAGAGGGAAAGAGAGAAAGACAAAGACAGAGACAGACAGACAGACATAGACAGCCAGAAAGAGACAGACAGACAGGACAGACAGACAGAGAAAGAGACAAGGAGACAGACAGTGACAGACAGACATATAGACAGACAGACAGACAGACAAAAACAAACACAGATAGAGGGAAAAGAGAACAGACAGCCACTACCACTACCAACTCACAACCATCACCACCACCACACCATCACCATCACACACCACCACCACCCCCACCACCACCAACCAACCATCACCACCAAAATCAGTATCCGCTCCCACTAATCACAGTTAGCCTAAAATAAACCTCTGAGGATGACGGATAGATAAACCCAGCCTTCCCTTCCTTCCCTTACTTCCCTACTCCCGCAGCCTCCCTGCTGGAGAACCCGAGACAAACTTTTTTTTTTTTGCCGCCTCGCAAACTGCTGAATGAAAGCAAGTCAATATTTGTCACGTACTTCCCACATGCGGGCGAGAAGCAAAGCACGCCAGCCACTTTTTGTGTTGGCAGAAAGTTCATTAAATGTCGTGTACTGACGAGACGAGAGAAGAGAGAAGAGAGGAGAGAGAGAGAGAGAGAGAGAGAGAGAGAGAAGAGAGAGAGATGGAGAGAGGAGAGAGAGAGAGAAACTGAAACCACAGAAGATATACAATGAGAGACACACACACACACACACCACACACACACCACACACACACACACACACACACACACACACACACACAGAAAGAGAAGAGAAAGAGAGAGTAAAAAGCTTCATCTTTACCCATGAATTACTTTGCCTACTTAATCCTCTCTCTCTCTCTCTCTCTCTCTCTCTCTCTCTCTCTCTCTCTCTCTTCTTAACGCTCTCTCTCTCTCTCTCTCTCTCTCTCTACTCTCTCTGCTCTCTCATCCTAGCTCGTCTCTCTCTCTCTCGAATATTTACTGAACTGAGATCGTCGAGGAGAGTAATGGTTTAGCTCAGACTCGACATCGACAAGTCCCGAGGAGGAGGAAGAGGAAGAAGAGGAGGAAGAAGAGAAGGAGGAGGTAGAAGAAGAGGAGGAAGAGGAAGAGGAAGAGAAAGAGGAGGTGTTGCCATGGTTACCGCGGTTGAAGGGGAGAGAGAGAGGGAGGGGAGAGGGGAGGGGAAATCAGTCCTCCCGCACTGATCCCTCTCTGCTCCGAACAGAAGAAGGAATATTTATTATGCATGATTTATATATATTTTGGGGGAGCTTAGAGAAACCATGTACGGTGTGTGTGTGTGGGTGGTGTGTGTGTGTGTGTGTGGTGTGGAGTGTGTGTGTGTGTGTGTGTGTGTTGTGTGTGTGTGTGTGTGCGTGTGTGTGTGTGTTTAAGAGTGTGTTGTTGTGGGAAGGCGAGAGAGGAGGTGGACAAGGGTGGGAAGGTAAGTGGGTGGAGGTAAGTGAGTTCGGTTTATTTTTTCTTTTAGTCATGACAAAGGAGGGCCAAGGGGCGGACACCAACAAAAAGAGGTAACAACAAGCCCGCTTAGTTGGCAAGTCCCCTAATAAAGAAGACAGTAAGAGAATAAAGACAAGAGGGGTGGGACCAGTATAGTTCAGGAGGTGTCGGTTAATCCTCTCTTGAAAAAAATCTAAGTCTTTAGGAAGGGGGAAAAAAATAAAAAAACAGGAAGAGAGTTCCAAGTTTACCAGTGAGAGGGATGAAAGAGCAAAGATACTGATTTAACTCTTGCATTAGGAAGATGGACAGAATAGGGATGAGAATGAGTAGAAAGTCTTGTGCAGCGAGCCGCGGGAGTGGGGGAGACAGCAGTTAGCAAGTACAGAGGAGCAGTGAGCAGAAAATAACGGTAGAAGATAGCAAGAGAAGCAACATGCGGCGGTGATTTAAAGATTGAAGACAGTCAGTCAGAGGAGGGGAGTGATGAGACGAAAAGCTTTTGATCAACCCTGTTTAGGAGAGCTGTATGAGTCTCTGTCTCTGTCTCTCTCTCTCTCTCTCTCTCTCTCTCTCTCTCTCTCTCTCTCTCTCTCCCCTTCTCTCTCTCTCTTCTCTCTCTCTCTCTCTCTCTCTCCCCTTCTCTCTCTCTCTTCTCTCTCTCTCTTCTCTCTCTCCTCTCTCTCTCGTGGTGGCAGTTAAAGGTAACGAAGTAAAAAAAACCCCAAAGAGTCGCGTTAATGAAGTTTTTAATAAAAAAAGAATAAACAAAACTGGTCTAAAGGCCTCCCACGGACACCAACTTCAGGACGCTTAGACTCCTGCACACTGCAGGGAAGGCGGGAAATGGCGTTGGGCGTTTTGGGGCTATGATTTAGTTTGTTTTAGTACAGTATTTGTTTATTAGTTTTTTATAGTATAGTTTCCCAATTTATTTTATACCACTTATACACTTAATTGAAAGGCGGGAATTGGTGTAGGGCTATTTTTTTCTCTTTTTTTCTTGATTTTCTTGTTTTGTTTGACTGTCTTTAACGTCATTTGATTTTTGATATTATTATTGTTTTTTTGGGCTGTCTTTTTTTTTTTTTTTTTATGTTTTCTTTACTTGTTACCACCGCCATCTTGGTTTTTGGTTTTATTATATTTTTTAACCATCGTCTTTTTCTTCCTTGTTTTTGTCATCGTCTTTTTCTTCCTTGTTTTTGTCATCGTAAATTTCTTCACTTTTTTTTGTCATGTCTTTTCTTCTTTTTTGTCATCGTCTTTTTCTTCCTTGTTTTTGTCATCGTCTTTTCTTCCTTGTTTTTGTCATCGTCTTTTCTTCCTTGTTTTTGTCATCGTCTTTTCCTTCCTTGTTTTTGTCATCATCTTTTTTTTCCTTGTTTTTGTCATCGCCTTTTCTTCCTTGTTTTTGTCATCGTCTTTTCTTCCTTGTTTTTGTCATCGTCTTTTCTTCCTTGTTTTTGTCATCGTCTTTTCCTTCTTTGTTTTTGTCATCGTCTTTTTTTCAGCTTTTGTCATCGTCTTTTTCTTCAGTTTTTGTCATAGTCTTTTTCTTCCTTGTTTTTGTCATCGTCTTTTCCTTCTGTTTTTGTCATCGTCTTTTTCTTCCTTGTTTTTGTCATCGTCTTTTCCTTCTGTTTTTGTCATCGTCTTTTTCTCCTTGTTTTCTCTTCGTCATTTTACGCTGTCGTTGTTTTATTCAATTTATCGTCATTTTTAGCGTCCTTATTTTTCTTCATCGTCCTCATATCTTTCTCATTTTCAAATTTTTGTCCTTCATTTCTTTGTTGTTATCGTTTTTTTTCTTGTTTTGCCGTTGTCACTTTACGCTCTTTTTTTCCTTTTGTTTTTTCCTGTAGCGTCTTTATTTCTCCTCATCGTCGTCGTCCCTATTACCATTCCTCGTTCTCGTCTTAATACCACTTTGTCGCTTTTGTTGTCGTTTTAGTCCCCCCTCCTTCTCCTCCTCCTCCTCCTCCCTCCTCCTCCTCCATACTTCTCTACTACAAAATTATCAGAATCCTTAATTGCATCCCATTTTATTTATTTATCTTTTTAGATCTCTCTCTCTCTCTCTCTCTCTCTCTCTCTCTCTCTCTCTCTCTCTCTCTCTCTCTCTCTCTCTCTCTCTCTCTCATACCCTTGTTGACTTCCTTCTCGTCAAAGAATTTCTTATCAACTCACTATTTTTTTTTAGGGGAGGGGGCTTTCCATTACAACTTTTCTTCTAAGCTTTTTGAGGGATTTCCTCCTCCTCCTCCTCCTCCTCCCTCCTCCTCCTTCTCCACTACTACAACTTTTGACCTGTGACGGGCTGTGGTTCAGTAAGGGCCATGTCAGTTAGTGACCACCATCGGGATTTATATACCCGGGGTCACTGCTGCAGGGGGCAAATTTAAGTGCACGGCGTCCTACTTGGAAAAATGCACTACCGCAGGGATTGAAACGGAGCTGGGGCCTGATGATGCTGCCTCCCAAGAAAGCGCCAGGCAAGGCTGCCGCACCACCCCCGAACTTCCACACTGAGGGCCCCCACCAACACTACATTAGAACCCCATAACACACACAGATAGCCCCGAGTTAACGGTTTCCACTACTACTCTCGACCTGGAGGGCTGTGGTTCAGTTAGGGTCCTGACAGTTTTGTGACCACCATCGGGATTTAAGGTACCCGGGGTCACTGCTGCAGGAGGCATTGAAGTGTACGGCGTCCTACATGGGAAAGTACACAATCCCCAGTGGATTGAACGGAGCTGGGGCCTGATTGACTGCTGCCTCCCAAGAAAAGCGCCAGGCAAGGCGCCCGCACCACCCCTTGAACCTCCACCACTGTTCACACCATTACAAAACACGCAAACATGACCAATCTATCAAGCACCCAAACCTACCCCACAAACTAGTAGTAGTTAGCCATAGATTACAGCTTTCAAAATTTCCTCACAAATTCCATGCAGTTTTTCTATATTGCATGGTAACACTCTTTCCGTCCAGCTTCGGTGGAGGGATGGGGGGTGGGGGAGGAGGGCCCTTTTACTTCCTATCCTTTCTCTTATTTTCTAGTTAGTGTAGTGTAGTTAAAGCAAACAGTCTTACGACCTATCGGTCGTTGCTGTTGTGTTTCCTTGTATTCCTTTGTATTCTCCTCCTCCTCATCATATCATCTCTCAAAT